>JAUUTY010001513.1:0-35226 GCA_030979885.1 Lolium multiflorum
ACTCCGTCTGCCGCCCGGTCGGCCGGTCAGCGTGTTGTCCGGTCGACCGATGCCAGGGCGCCAACCGGAGGAGACGACGCAAGTGACTCAGGTCCCAGTGGTCCGGCCGCCTCGACTGGAAATGCGGTCCTTGGTCCGGTTGACCGGGTCTGTCGGGAGAAAAGCCGAGGTGGCAAGTGACCAACGGCCATATTTCAAAGAACACTATAAATAGCCCATCTCCTACCTCTGAACAGTTAGGCACTACACTACAAGCTGTTCTTGAGCTCCTTCTCTCATACTCCATTGCTAGAAACACCAAAAGCCTCAGATCTCCCTCCTCCTCCATCCAAACTCAAATCCCTGGGGAAATGATAGAGGAGGACCCGATCTACCTGTTCTACCAAGCCAAATCCCATTCCCCTTGTATTCATCAAGAAGCTTGCTCTCTAGGGTTCCTTGGAAACCCTAGGCGGGAAGAGTGGTTGGAAGCATCCGGGCTGTGGATTTGCTCCTAACAAGATTGTGAAGGTTTGGAGGCTACCTCAAAGTCTACCACAAGTGAGAGAGCTATTCCTTCGTGGGATAGGCTCGGAGAATAGGGTGAGCCTTCGTGGCGCGGGGAATCCTTCGTGGGACCTCCACTCCTCCAAACGTGACGTACCTTCTTGCAAAGGAAGGGAACACGGGAATACATCCTCGTCTCCGTGCTATCGGTTATCTCTAACCGAACCCCTTACTTGTGATTTAACGCTTGTGAGAGCCTTCGTGCTCGAGTTAGTTGTATCCTCATATAGTTTGTTTCACCTAGTTTGCATTAGGCTCATCTTTATATTCCGCAAAGCCTAATCTTGCAAAGAAAGAATTAAAATCTTTAGAAACCTATTCACCCCTCTAGGTTTACCATCTCTGAACTTTCAATTGGTATCAGAGCCTGGACTCTTATTAAGGGCTTCTTAAGAGTGAGATGGAAAAACTATTCGAGGGTCTAGATGACGACTCTAACCTTTCGGTTAAAGAAATGAAATCTAGACTCTTGGCATATGATGCGAGAAGAAGAAAAAGGAGGATGAACTACAAAGCCAAATGGAAATGCGCCATGCTTAAGAACCTAACTGCTGGTGGAGCTCCTAGTGGGGCTTCGGCCTCTAAGGAAACCTTCTATGAAGTTAACCATGACTATCCCAAAAACATTTCACCCATGCCTCATATAAACCATAGTGGGACCGTTCCCCATTTTGATGGAACTCACTTTCCTTTTTGGAAATCGTCTATGGAATCTCATATTCGCAGCTGCAGTGTGGAGCTATGGGAGATTATTGTTCATGGATACCGGGAGCCACAAGATCCCGTTCGGTTGACCTCCACCGAGTTCTACAACCGTCAACTCAATGCCTCCGCACGTGACAAGATTAGAAGTGGCATCCATCGCAAGCTCCTTGATCAAGTCAATGACATTGGCTCCGCTAAAGAGTTGTGGGATCGAATCGTATGTAATATCCCAGGTTTAGAGGCAATAAAATGAGAGAACACCAAAGTGTGCATTGCATTCATGCATAGAAAATCCGGGAATTTTTGCGCTTTCAAATAAAACTTACCACAGTAACGAAGTTTCACTTGACTTGCTGGAATTGAAGTAGATCATCAAGTCAAGCGCTATAAACTTCACTGTGATCTTTACTAAAACCCTGTTTTGGGTAGATATGATTTGATCTATGAGTTAGATCAAATGGAATTAGTTCTACAAAAAACAACACCTTAAGTAAGGGTCAACTATAAGATTCTATAAAAGATCTCAACATAACATTCCTTACAACAACACATGAATAATTAAGAAACTATTATTTACTTATCTTTTCCATGTCTTTTACTAAATAAATGTTTCTACCATGATTCTCATGGTGTATCTTCAACTAATTTTGTGAGTAATTTAATTCAATTCTAAACTTATTAATAAATAAGGTATATCACAGGGTCTAAAGTGCATAAAGGCCACACATTCTTATTTAAATCATAACTTATTAAATATATGGAATATCATAAAACTGAATCCATTTACATTACAAATTATAGTTCAAACTATTTGAATAAAACTACTCATGAGTATTTTGAAACTCATATGATCATGCCTTGGTGCAATCAAACACCAACTATTCAAAATTGAGGAATAACCTTCAACCTTGACTTTTTGACCAATATTATAATATAAATCCAATCAGATATGATATAGTGACACATCCACAATAATAAAACCATCCACAAGATATTTAGTAACAAATGCCACTTGGCTATCTAAATATAATTCATATGAGAAGATAATGATCTTGCCACATAGGATGCAAATATCTACATGACTTGCTTTCCAAGCTATGCCACCTCATGCTCAAAGGATTGCTATGGATGAGGGCATGACACCCAAGCACCTTACTCATCAAACCAACACAAGAGTCACCACCTATGTGTCATGATACTAGAGCTTGCCCAAGCCTATAAAAGGAGCCACACCCTTCATCCATTTGATCATCTTGTAGCATGACACAAGGAAACCAACACATAGAGCCACTCCATGCATTAGTTAGGATCAAGATGAAGAAGCTAGGAGGTGGAGGCATACCACAAGAAGCAGGTTTATCAGAATTCCAGAAGAACAAGCTACATAGGATGCCAAGGTAGAATTCTTAGGCAAACCATATATTTAGAGGATCATATCATCATCTCCTGAGTAGGACCTTAGGTTATTAAGAGACATTGAGAAGTGAGAGAGATCATAGATGCTAATCATATCCATGTCTATCCTAGAGAATACTAGAGTAGTATTAAACCCTACTTGTTCAAACCAACATTTAATCTTGGAGGTGAGAGCCATATTCCATTAGTGAAACATAACTAAAACCATAGACCTCATTTGAATTTCAATCCAAGTACCACTTTGGATCATAAATAGAACCCTGTCATACCTCATGACTATTTATACTTCAATTTAATGAAGCTTATGCAAAACCCTAAACCTTTCACATAGGATTCACTCCACATACAATATTAAGCCTAACTTGTGCATCATGGATCACAAGTATAAACCAAGCAAGTTAGAATTAAGCTTAAATGATATTTAAGTGATTAGAATAAAAACAATATCCAATTCTATTTTGCCTTCCAAGTAATTTGTTTAGTTGACCAATAGAAATAATATATTATAGTTTGGACCATAACCTTAGCAAGTGAATTAACCATGATGAGCTTAGGATTTATTTCAAGTAAGTCAAGCTAGAATTTGCTAAGCATGATTATTAAAGATAGAGTTTCTCCAATTATTTCTAAAACCCTTAGAAACAATTCTCCACATAAAATCATGAACCAATCCCATTCTCAATATCATCTATGTTTAAAACTTTAACCATAATTAAAATATATAGGAACAATCAATAGTGTTAAGTAATAACAAAACCTAATAATATGTTTACCATGCACTGGTTATAAGTTTCAAATCAATTAAATAGATCTGGTTCCTAAGTTAAAAGGAAATTAAAATAAATACCTAAACCATTTTTATTTTATTCAAGTCTCACAAGATGTCAATTAAATCCAACCAAACTAGTTGTTTAAAATAATAAAACAGTTTAGTAAACATGATTATCAAATTATCTTGATACTCAAATATTTTATAATCTGCAAAACAAAACAGAATTCAAATTTGAATTCAAACAACAAAATAGAAAATAGAAAATATAAAACATAATTTGAAAAAGGAAAAGAGAGGGAAACTTACCAGACCTGGCCACAGCAGCCCACCGCAGCAGCCCAACAGTCAGCCCAGTAGCAACCCAGCCCAAACCAAATACCGTTTTGCTTGCTTTAAGAATCGTGCGTGGAGAAATGACTTCACCGTCGTCGTCTCCGAGCTCGACAGCGCGGCGGAGCCAGTAGGCCACGACCTCGTCGTCGATAAGCATGCCCGGACGTCGCCAGACACTCAGAACCACGCCCAACCTCTCTCGCGTCCGAGCTTATCCGCGGACGAGCAAATCCTTGCCAGATAGAAGCTTCCAGAGACCGCCACCTCCCGACCATGGCCGTCACCGTGTCGAGGCCACAGGGCTTCCCTTGGCCTATAAATAGGTGGAGGGCATCGCCGTACACCCTTTGTTCGCCTCCGCCATTCCATTACTGCTCAGGCACCTTCTATCTCTCACACGCATCCACTCTCTGTCGCCGGAGTCGAAGACGAAGCCGACGGAGGAGGCCACCCCAGCCTCCGGCGCGTGGTCCAGGAGGAGCGCCGGACTCAAGGAGCATCTAGGAGGAGCCCAACATCGGGAAGCCGTGTGGAGGATCAATTTCCTCGTCCCCTGCAGCATGTCGCCGAAGTCTCCAATCGTCGTCGTCTCCGTCGACCATCGCCGGAGCCGACCACGCCATCATGTTCAGGGTGAGCATACGCCTCTATAGAGCTAGATCTCGCATCCTAGAACCTCCCGTCCGATTCGATTCTCGCCGGAGTAGCACCACCGCAGTACCCATCGCCGGCGACGCTCCGGTGATTCCCTCGCAAAACCATCACCACCATTCGATTCGTCGTGTTATTCTCGTTCGAAACACCTAGCCGCGCATCCCGGAGGTAATCGGCGCCACCGTTGTGGCGCTTTAACCGCGGTGAGGTCAAAGTTCCTGGTCAACTTTGACCGGTCCTTGCTTGCGTGGCAGTCGACGTGTACATAGGCCCCACCAGTGTCTGTCTAGATCGAATCGGTACGTTTAGCGTTGTAGTTTTAATTTAAAAACCAGTAAATATCTGAAACTTTGAAAAATCATATAAAATTCATTTCAACTCAGAAAAATATGAATAAGATATCAAAATGCTCACAAAAATAAACTCTATTCAAATAAAATATAAAATAAAAATGTGTGTCAAAATAAAAATTCATTTATTTTATTCTTTGTTAATTATGTCTTTTTATTTATTTTAAAAACAAATTGAATTCAATAAATAATCAAGTTTCAAAATTAAATTTTAAATATTTAAATAACTAAGTAAAATATTAAGATAAGTTTTCTTGATCATATTTGCATTAACTTAATTATTAGTGGTAATTCATAAACCCTAATATGAAAATTTGTAATCTTCTATTTTCTTAAATAATAATAAATCAAGAAAATATTAAAAGCCAATATTAATTTGGTAGCTTAAATATTATGAACTCAAACATTTTTAATTAGCAAGTTATTATCTTAAAACCTAACAATAATTAGGAAACCCTAATTCTAGATTAAACCCTAAGTAATGTTTCTCTTAACTATTAAATCACTTAAAAATAAATAAAATGCAAACCATTATTAGTTTGTTTCAAAGTAATTATTAACCACACCTATTTTGTCAAATTCATTTTAAGAGTTGTACCATGATTTAGAAACCCTAGTTTTAATTTAAGTAAGACCTTGATCCCATTATTTTATGTACTCATCTTAAGTTAGTTGAAATCCTAAAAACCTAGGGGTTTAGCCCATGTGATCATATAAGCTTCACCTATACCTATAAAACCCTAGTAAGAAACAAATGAATGCATGCTTATGATCCACTAGCATAAAACCAAGTCACATGAGGTTATCATTTCATGTCCCTATTCCTAATTAAAACCTATATGATTCCCTAGTGTCAATTAGGAGCAAACCCTAGCTTGTTAATTAGAGTACTTCCATTGATCACCACTCGTATATACTACACCATTAAGGTCAACCTAAACCATCAAACCCTAGTGGAACCATAATGATGAACCCTAGTACCAAACTTGTGTAGCAATTCCCAACACATGCTCTTATTCCACTAAACCCTATTTAGGAAATCATAACCCACCTAGTTTAGAAGCCATTAGTAATCACTTAGTGAAGCAAATGTGAAACCATAGTAAACCCTAACAACTAATTTATGGAACCACCTGGATAATCATCCTTTGATATGATGCTTATGAGAAACCATAGTAATGAACCTACCAATACTTGCTACATATAACCCATTCTACTTAAGAACCCAACTAATCCCTATTAGAGAACTAAAAGAATCCAATAGTAAACCCTAGAAGCCATAGCTCCTATTTGTAGTAGTTCTTATTCTTATTTAACCTGTTCTTCAAAAGTTATTCTTTTGAAGTACATATGTCAATCCAACCATAAAAACCATAGTTCTTGTTTATACTATTATTTATTAATTAACCTGCTCTTCAAAAGTTATTCTTTTGAAGTATAAAATAAGTAATCATCAACCATGTCCTGTAGAACTTAAAATTGACAACTGTTCTTCACATATTATTCCACTATTATTCTTTGTGTGTATGATTCTTATGATGCATTATATCACTTGTTTATGCTATAATATCACCAACCCTAATAAGAACCTTGTTTGAGAATCATTCTAAAAGTGCAACAAACCCTAAAGAAATCTTTACAACCTAAATTATCAAGGTTTGGATACGCTCGGGACGATTGCATCTCATACTATGCATGATAGCATCTTTGCCAGTTCTTTAAACATTGTCCTTACCGGACAATGATGGTATTTCAGAATTTGGAGTTCTCACGTATCGAAGCTTTTGCCATAATCTTGCAGTCAAGAAAGGCAAGTTCATCGCTTGCTCATGTCATTTGATTATTTTTATCAAACTATATGCAAAGTACTATACTTATCACTCATGCATTGAAAAGCAAAGTATTATTTTACAATTATGAATATGACTATGTGGTGGGCAATGGAACCATGGTATGTGTTGATTGGTGGAGGTTCCATTGCAAGGGTACTATTCATCTAGGACTAAGTACCAATGCCGTCCAGTGATTCTAGCGCCGTACATATCGCGTTGACCATAAGATCTATAATGGCTCTGGGGAAGCCAGCCGTATCTTTTCCTCTGCATGCCAACTTGGTAATAAGGGTTGCCCGTATCAGTCTATCTTTGGTAAAGGTGGGGACATGTGGTCTGCAGTCTACCATTAGATACAGGAGAGGGTAGACTTATTATTGGTCTATGAAGGATTGTAAGGGTTGTCCGGATCGATCTATCTATGGTGTATAGGACAGGGCACATAAGTTGTTCGGATCTACCTTAACGGTATAGGAGAGAACAAGTGCATGTGTTAGTCTACCCATAGATATAGGAGAGGACAGACTTACAAAAGGGTGGGTCTGCGAGGTCGCGGAGAAGGCGGTGTGGGCTTGGATCTTACACTGGCCTCACACCAAGGAAGTGTGGACGGGAAAGTTAACGCTGGTTGGCAACAAGGATAAGGTCTCTTATGGGAAAAGTAACGCACCTCTGGAGGATACTGAATTGTGTGTCACTCCTGTTGGGAAGGGCTGACGCGGCAGAAAGGAACTCCATGAAGTTCTAGTCAACTGTGAAGACTGACGGGCATAGTTTTCAGAATAAAATAAACCTTTGAAGAAATGTTTATGAAAACTTGCATTGCCTATGACTTTCTGGTCTGTGGCGTAGCTAGTGCATGATACACCTATTTCCCTAATATGAACTTGCGAGTACGCTCGTACTCATCCCACTCTTAAATCCCCTGCTATGGAGGCACCGGAGGATGAACTACCGTGGAACTCGAAGACAAAGGAGTCAACTGCAACAAGATGGAGAATCCAAGCAAAGAAGTCAATGAAGTCAACTGCTGCAGCAACTTAAGTGGAAACTTAGACTAGTAATAGAAGGAGCCTTTCCCTAATCTTAGCACCTAAGTAGCTAGAACTCTATAGCAAGCCCAGTATCTCTGGAGATAGTGTTAGCAATAAGTTAGATTACGAGTCGTTCTTCTGGAGCTTTATTTGAAGTTTTACCTCCCGTAAAGTAGGAGGCTGTGTTGATCTTCTGTAAACAGCTTGTGTATCCTTCTATAGACATACCTTGGACTCGCATATGTTTCTGTACCACTCGAGGGATGTAATATGAGTGGAACGGTGTTTCACTTGTGTTATGTCAACGACTTGTGTACTACACCATGCAGTGGTACGCTGGGTCACCACAGCTGGTATCAGAGCAAATGCTTTGACCTTAGGATTAAAACCCTTTATAGGAGACCTATAGGTTTGGTAGTGTCTATAGGAAGTTGTTAGCTAAGAGAACTATGCTAAACCAACTATTCTTCTGACTTGAGATGGGTATTCACTTGAGAATAATCCTGACACACTTGAGTCAATCTTTCTTATCTATCTTTCTTAAGTACAGTTGATTAGTTATCTTGCTTCATTCCAAATAACTAGAACACCATTGGAGCTTAAGATAATTGGGTGGTAGTAGACCATAGTTGGTATACAATACATGGTAGTCCAAAGAGAGGATACAACCACAAGGAAGATATCCTACTGGAAGAAGTATACCAATGCAAGTTATGGTTCAGTAGGAGTCATTTAAAATGTTAAATGACTGGTGTTAAGTAATGTAGATAAGTAATATGAGGTAGTATATACCTATGATGAGTCAATCATAGGAGGTAAGGAAGAGTGATAGGAGTTATACAAGTCTACTTTTCATGGTAGAGTTGGTAATCATATATGATTCACTTGAGAGTCATGATGTGATGGAGTAGAACATCATAAGTACGATAACAGAAGTATGATAAGGAGTAGGATTTAAGGAATAGTTCGAAAGCTTAGGCCTTAAAATCCTAATAACGGTACTAAGTATGCTAGAACCATAGTCTTTAGTTTAAAGAAGGCTTATTTAGAGCATATCACATAGAGAAATCTGGAATCATAGGTGGTATATTCTAACAATCATGTGTTTAGAGTAGCCATGTTATATCCTCGAGAGATCATGTGAGGTTAGTTTTCAATTAAATGGAAGGTAAGTTAGCACTTTCCAAGGAAATTAGGTCAACCACAACTATTCTGGACCAATTTGCTCAAGTTTATTTGATTGCAAGTGAGCAATCAAGGTAAATATTGAGACAAATAGTAGAAATCCCTATATATGTGCTAAGTATCACAACCTAAACCTATCTTATGTGGTGTTATATACTACACATCTGAGCCTGATGTTTAGGGATGTCTTACCCAACTATTATATTCAGGCATATAAGGATGTGTATTATAAGCACAAAGCTGGATTTTCTTGGATTTTATTGGATTTTCATTGATTGACTAGATCCATACATGAAGTTTGACTTTGATATGCAAATGCATGTTGCAATATCAAGCTCTTACTTGATGTTATAGGTCTAGAGGGTAAAGGTATTCGTGTGAGGAAGTGACGAACTCTGAAGATTTTGAAGACAAGATGAAGGTTCACTAGAAGAAGGAAGTGAAGTTGTGGGAAGCCACCACAATAATCTGAAGGAAGGACCAATCAAAACTCACTCTTATCCTCAATTAAGGAGTACTTCAACATGGAAGTACCATGAAAGTGAGAAAAATAGTGAATATGGAGCAGTAGAAGTGGATCCATATTTATTATGGAAGAAGGGAATCCAAGTGAAGTCACTTAAGATACTATTTTCATAGTGTCAACAAGTGGTTTTCTTGCAAAACAAACCCTGGAAGTAGGAAAATAGACAAGTGAAGTCGCATTTGATATTATAAGACATCAGCTGATATAGGGTAATATGAAGAGAAAGCATTGGAAATGAGGTAGATCTTAACTAAAACTCTACAAGTATTCGCATCTGGTAGGTAGATGTTGACTACAACCATAAATAGTCCACAACTAGTATCAAACAAGCCACCTCTGGTACTAGTTAGTCTGTAGCTGGTATCAGATAGTCCGCATCTTGAACATTCCTTCCCTCTAAAAGAAAGAAGGATTCCGCAGCTGGTATTCCGCAACTGGTATTTCATAGCGGGTAACCATTTAGTCGGAGGATTCCCATCGGATACCCACAACTGTGTGGATACACCGCAAAGAATTCTTCGTGAGACTCTAAGAATAGTACAAATTAAAAGCCAGACCAAGACCAATCTTCTAACCTTGGAGTTTAATGATTAGAAGAAAAGAAGTTTAAAGATCATTAGTAAACTCCAAGGGGGAGAGGAAGGCTGAAAGAGAAGTATTAGGACATGATTTGGAGTATGAATGACGAAGAAGAAGGTCTGAACTGAGAGGAAGTTCAATCTTATTTTTATAAGGTTGTTGGGAAGTATCCATACCAAAGTACTCTCCGGGGGATGTCAGACTAGAAGCCGAGGTTTATATCTCAAAGAAGTAAGGGTTAGACCTAACTTGAGTGAGTAATTAATAATTACTCAGAAGCAGAAGAGCTTAAGTAAGTCTAAGATAATGAAGTTGGATGAAGTAGATGTCGGAGGACAATCAAAGCCAAAGAAGACTAAAGATCAAAGGAGTTTTATTATACCAAAACGTAAGCCTATTAGAAAGATTCCTTTCATGGAACCTAAAGAAACCAAAAGATGGATAATTAGCATAAACTAGAAGCCATGATTGGATGGACTAAATGAGTCTAATTCATTCGTAGGAATAAATCACCAGGACCATACCTATTGTAAATACCTTACCAAGTACCATTACTATAGTTATGGTAGTAAGGGAAAACAATACCCTACCTTAAACAAATCTTTTAGAATTAAGGTTTGGCCACCGCAGCTGGTACACCGTAGTGCCATATTACACCATAGCTGGTAGAACCAAGTTTTGGGTACCCAGATAGGAAGCTGTCACCACAACCATTAACAAAGTCCATTAGAACAAGAAGATGCCTTAATCCAAGGATCTTTGGATAGCAAGACTATAAGCTTAGAGTGCTGGAAGAAATCATAGAAATAAAGAAAGTATCAGTGCCAGACAACAGAAGACTCCAGGAAGGATCTGGATAAGGGATATATCCAATTATATCTTGTAAGATCACCATGGAGTTTGAAGGATTGTGATCTGTTCAAGTCAGTTCAACATTCCGAAACATGAGAGCGTTCGAACTTCGGGACGAAGTTCAGTTAAGGGGAGAGGCTGTAATATCCCAGGTTTAGAGGCAATAAAATGAGAGAACACCAAAGTGTGCATTGCATTCATGCATAGAAAATCCGGGAATTTTTGCGCTTTCAAATAAAACTTACCACAGTAACTGAAGTTTCACTTGACTTGTTGGAATTGAAGTAGATCATCAAGTCAAGCGCTATAAACTTCACTGTGATCTTTACTAAAACCCTGTTTTGGGTAGATATGATTTGATCTATGAGTTAGATCAAATGGAATTAGTTCTACAAAAAACAACACCTTAAGTAAGGGTCAACTATAAGATTCTATAAAAGATCTCAACATAACATTCCTTACAACAACACATGAATAATTAAGAAACTATTATTTACTTATCTTTTCCATGTCTTTTACTAAATAAATGTTTCTACCATGATTCTCATGGTGTATCTTCAACTAATTTTGTGAGTAATTTAATTCAATTCTAAACTTATTAATAAATAAGGTATATCACAGGGTCTAAAGTGCATAAAGGCCACACATTCTTATTTAAATCATAACTTATTAAATATATGGAATATCATAAAACCGAATCCATTTACATTACAAATTATAGTTCAAACTATTTGAATAAAACTACTCATGAGTATTTTGAAACTCATATGATCATGCCTTGGTGCAATCAAACACCAACTATTCAAAATTGAGGAATAACCTTCAACCTTGACTTTTTGACCAATATTATAATATAAATCCAATCAGATATGATATAGTGACACATCCACAATAATAAAACCATCCACAAGATATTTAGTAACAAATGCCACTTGGCTATCTAAATATAATTCATATGAGAAGATAATGATCTTGCCACATAGGATGCAAATATCTACATGACTTGCTTTCCAAGCTATGCCACCTCATGCTCAAAGGATTGCTATGGATGAGGGCATGACACCCAAGCACCTTACTCATCAAACCAACACAAGAGTCACCACCTATGTGTCATGATACTAGAGCTTGCCCAAGCCTATAAAAGAGCCACACCCTTCATCCATTTGATCATCTTGTAGCATGACACAAGGAAACCAACACATAGAGCCACTCCATGCATTAGTTAGGATCAAGATGAAGAAGCTAGGAGGTGGAGGCATACCACAAGCAGGTTTATCAGAATTCCAGAAGAACAAGCTACATAGGATGCCAAGGTAGAATTCTTAGGCAAACCATATATTTAGAGGATCATATCATCATCTCCTGAGTAGGACCTTAGGTTATTAAGAGACATTGAGAAGTGAGAGAGATCATAGATGCTAATCATATCCATGTCTATCCTAGAGAATACTAGAGTAGTATTAAACCCTACTTGTTCAAACCAACATTTAATCTTGGAGGTGAGAGCCATATTCCATTAGTGAAACATAACTAAAACCATAGACCTCATTTGAATTTCAATCCAAGTACCACTTTGGATCATAAATAGAACCCTGCCATACCTCATGACTATTTATACTTCAATTTAATGAAGCTTATGCAAAACCCTAAACCTTTCACATAGGATTCACTCCACATACAATATTAAGCCTAACTTGTGCATCATGGATCACAAGTATAAACCAAGCAAGTTAGAATTAAGCTTAAATGATATTTAAGTGATTAGAATAAAAACAATATCCAATTCTATTTTGCCTTCCAAGTAATTTGTTTAGTTGACCAATAGAAATAATATATTATAGTTTGGACCATAACCTTAGCAAGTGAATTAACCATGATGAGCTTAGGATTTATTTCAAGTAAGTCAAGCTAGAATTTGCTAAGCATGATTATTAAAGATAGAGTTTCTCCAATTATTTCTAAAACCCTTAGAAACAATTCTCCACATAAAATCATGAACCAATCCCATTCTCAATATCATCTATGTTTAAAACTTTAACCATAATTAAAATATATAGGAACAATCAATAGTGTTAAGTAATAACAAAACCTAATAATATGTTTACCATGCACTGGTTATAAGTTTCAAATCAATTAAATAGATCTGGTTCCTAAGTTAAAAGGAAATTAAAATAAATACCTAAACCATTTTTATTTTATTCAAGTCTCACAAGATGTCAATTAAATCCAACCAAACTAGTTGTTTAAAATAATAAAACAGTTTAGTAAACATGATTATCAAATTATCTTGATACTCAAATATTTTATAATCTGCAAAACAAAACAGAATTCAAATTTGAATTCAAACAACAAAATAGAAAATAGAAAATATAAAACATAATTTGAAAAAGGAAAAGAGAGGGAAACTTACCAGACCTGGCCACAGCAGCCCACCGCAGCAGCCCAACAGTCAGCCCAGTAGCAACCCAGCCCAAACCAAATACCGTTTTGCTTGCTTTAAGAATCGTGCGTGGAGAAATGACTTCACCGTCGTCGTCTCCGAGCTCGACAGCGCGGCGGAGCCAGTCGTCGATAAGCATGCCCGGACGTCGCCAGACACTCGAACCACGCCCAACCTCTCTCGCGTCCGAGCTTATCCGCGGACGAGCAAATCCTTGCCAGATAGAAGCTTCCAGAGACCGCCACCTCCCGACCATGGCCGTCACCGTGTCGAGGCCACAGGGCTTCCCTTGGCCTATAAATAGGTGGAGGGCATCGCCGTACACCTTGTTCGCCTCCGCCATTCCATTACTGCTCAGGCACCTTCTATCTCTCACACGCATCCACTCTCTGTCGCCGGAGTCGAAGACGAAGCCGACGGAGGAGGCCACCCCAGCCTCCGGCGCGTGGTCCAGGAGGAGCTGGACAAGGAGCATCTAGGAGGAGCCGTGTGGAGGATCAATTTCCTCGTCCCCTTCTGCAGCATGTCGCCGGGAAGTCTCCAATCGTCGTCGTCTCCGTCGACCATCGCCGGAGCCGACCACGCCATCATGTTCAGGGTGAGCATACGCCTCTATAGAGCTAGATCTCGCATCCTAGAACCTCCCGTAACCTCCGATTCGATTCTCGCCGGAGTAGCACCACCGCAGTACCCATCGCCGGCGACGCTCCGGTGATCCCCTCGCAAAACATCACCACCATTCGATTCGTCTGTTATTCTCGTTCAGAAACACCTAGCCGCGCATCCCGGGAGGCCGTAAATCGGCGGCGCCACCATCTGCTGACCGCCGGCGTTTAACCGCCGGTGAGGTCAAAGTTCCTGGTCAACTTTGACCGGTCCTTGCTTGCGTGGCAGTCGACGTGTACATAGGCCCCACCAGTCAGTGTGTGTCTAGATCTGAATCGGTACGTTTAGCGTTGTAGTTTTAATTTAAAAACCAGTAAATAACTGAAACTTTGAAAAATCATATAAAATTTATTTCAACTCAGAAAAATATGAATAAGATATCAAAATGCTCACAAAAATAAACTCTATTCAAATAAAATATAAAATAAAAATGTGTGTCAAAATAAAAATTCATTTATTTTATTCTTTGTTAATTATGTCTTTTTAATTATTTTAAAAACAAATTGAATTCAATAAATAATCAAGTTTCAAAATTAAATTTTAAATATTTAAATAACTAAGTAAAATATTAAGATAAGTTTTCTTGATCATATTTGCATTAACTTAATTATTAGTGGTAATTCATAAACCCTAATATGAAAATTTGTAATCTTCTATTTTCTTAAATAATAATAAATCAAGAAAATATTAAAAGCCAATATTAATTTGGTAGCTTAAATATTATGAACTCAAACATTTTTAATTAGCAAGTTATTATCTTAAAACCTAACAATAATTAGGAAACCCTAATTCTAGATTAAACCCTAAGTAATGTTTCTCTTAACTATTAAATCACTTAAAAATAAATAAAATGCAAACCATTATTAGTTTGTTTCAAAGTAATTATTAACCACACCTATTTTGTCAAATTCATTTTAAGAGTTGTACCATGATTTAGAAACCCTAGTTTTAATTTAAGTAAGACCTTGATCCCATTATTTTATGTACTCATCTTAAGTTAGTTGAAATCCTAAAAACCTAGGGGTTTAGCCCATGTGATCATATAAGCTTCACCTATACCTATAAAACCCTAGTAAGAAACAAATGAATGCATGCTTATGATCCACTAGCATAAAACCAAGTCACATGAGGTTATCATTTCATGTCCCTATTCCTAATTAAAACCTATATGATTCCCTAGTGTCAATTAGGAGCAAACCCTAGCTTGTTAATTAGAGTACTTCCATTGATCACCACTCGTATATACTACACCATTAAGATCAACCTAAACCATCAAACCCTAGTGGAACCATAATGATGAACCCTAGTACCAAACTTGTGTAGCAATTCCCAACACATGCTCTTATTCCACTAAACCCTATTTAGGAAATCATAACCCACCTAGTTTAGAAGCCATTAGTAATCACTTAGTGAAGCAAATGTGAAACCATAGTAAACCCTAACAACTAATTTATGGAACCACCTGGATAATCATCCTTTGATATGATGCTTATGAGAAACCATAGTAATGAACCTACCAATACTTGCTACATATAACCCATTCTACTTAAGAACCCAACTAATCCCTATTAGAGAACTAAAAGAATCCAATAGTAAACCCTAGAAGCCATAGCTCCTATTTGTAGTAGTTCTTATTCTTATTTAACCTGTTCTTCAAAAGTTATTCTTTTGAAGTACATATGTCAATCCAACCATAAAAACCATAGTTCTTGTTTATACTATTATTTATTAATTAACCTGCTCTTCAAAAGTTATTCTTTTGAAGTATAAAATAAGTAATCATCAACCATGTCCTGTAGAACTTAAAATTGACAACTGTTCTTCACATATTATTCCACTATTATTCTTTGTGTGTATGATTCTTATGATGCATTATATCACTTGTTTATGCTATAATATCACCAACCCTAATAAGAACCTTGTTTGAGAATCATTCTAAAAGTGCAACAAACCCTAAAGAAATCTTTACAACCTAAATTATCAAGGTTTGGATACGCTCGGGACGATTGCATCTCATACTATGCATGATAGCATCTTTGCAGTTCTTTAAACATTGTCCTTACGGACAATGATGGTATTTCAGAATTTGGAGTTCTCACGTATCTTTTGCCTGCATAATCTTGCAGTCAAGAAAGGCAAGTTCATCGCTTGCTCATGTCATTTGATTATTTTTATCAAACTATATGCAAAGTACTATACTTATCACTCATGCATTGAAAAGCAAAGTATTATTTTACAATTATGAATATGACTATGTGGTGGGCAATGGAACCATGGTATGTGTTGATTGGTGGAGGTTCCATTGCAAGGGTACTATTCATCTAGGACTAAGTACCAATGCCGTCCAGTGATTCTAGCGCCGTACATATCGCGTTGACCATAAGATCTATAATGGCTCTGGGGAAGCAGTGTATCTTTTCCCTCTCGCATGCCAACGGACTGGTAATAAGGGTTGCCCGGATCGGTCTATCTTTGGTAAAGGTGGGGACATGTGGTCCTGCACAGTCTACCATTAGATACAGGAGAGGGTAGACTTATTGGTCTATGAAGGATTGTAAGGGTTGTCCGGATCAGTCTATCTATGGTGTATAGGACAGGGCACATAAGTTGTTCGGATCAGTCTACCTTAACGGTATAGGAGAGAACAAGTGCCTGTGTTAGTCTACCCATAGATATAGGAGAGGACAGACTTACAGGGTGGGTTTGCAGGGTCGCGGAGAAGGCGGTGTGGGCTTGGATCTTACACTGGCCTCACACCAAGGAAGTGTGGACGGAAAGTTAACGCCTGTTGGCAACAAGGATAAGGTCTCTTATGGGAAAAGTAGCACCTCTGCAGAGGATGAATTATATCACTCCTGTTCGGGAAGGGCTGACGCGCAGAAAGGAACTCCATGAAGTTCTAGTCAAGACTGACGGGCATAGTTTTGAGAATAAAATAAACCTTTGAAGAAATGTTTATGAAAACTTGCATTGCCTATGACTTTCTGGTGTCTGTGGCTGTAGCTAGTGCATGATACACCTATTTCCCTAATATGAACTTGCTGAGTACGCTCGTACTCATCCCACTCTTAAATCCCCTGCTTAGCTATGGAGGCAGGATGAACTACCGTGGAACTCGAAGACAAAGGAGTCAACTGCAACAAGATGGAGAATCCAAGCAAAGAAGTCAATGAAGTCAACTGCTGCAGCAACTTAAGTGGAAACTTAGACTAGTAATAGAAGGGAGCCTTTCCCTAATCTTAGCACCTAAGTAGCTAGAACTCTATAGCAAGCCCAGTATCTCTGGAGATAGTGTTAGCAATAAGTTAGATTACAGTCGTTCTTCTGGAGCTTTATTTGAAGTTTTACCTCACCGTAAAGTAGGAGGCTGTGTTGATCTTATGTAAACACTTGTGTATCCTTCTATAGACATACCTTGGACTCGCATATGTTTCTGTTGTACCACTCTGAGGGATGTAATATGAGTGGAACGGTGTTTCACTTGTGTTATGTCAACGACTTGTGTACTACACCATGCAGTGGTACGCTGGGTCACCACATCGTAGTACTCCAAGAGGGAACCGATTTGATCCAATCAGCTCTTTATGAGACCGCAAAGCAAGAGGCCCACCGGTTCATGATTCGAGAAGGAGAATCCGTGGCCGATGCCTATGCAAGGCTTGGTGCTCTTAGAGTAAGGGTCAAGGGACTTGGAGTTGAGAAGTACAATGACTTCGAGATGAATGAAGCATTCATAAAGTCCAAGGTCATTGCTATGATTGCTGTCAAGCAAGAAGACACCAACCTTGCACTCAACTTGCAAATCATGACCAAGAGTGCTGATTTGAACTCCGATGATCTAGTCTCCTATGTGGCCGCCAATGAAAACATGGCCAAGGCAGGAAAAAGGCTCATGGCAATGAACCGTGTTGATGAAGCCTCACACAACCATGAAGCATCACACAACCTTGCTCTCAAAGCTAGAGCTGACCATGGAAGAGAAGAAGACTATGAAATTGAAGAAGATGAGGAGATGACTTCAACTAGTGACATCGCTACCGACTTTGCCTTCTTTTCAAAAGTACAAGGGAAAGTTGCCAATGCTCCTCAATGACAAGAAGAAGAAGAAGAACTTGCTACAATTGTGATGAAGATAACCACTTTGCAAATGAGTGCCCTTATGAGAAAAGGGTAGACAAGCCAAAGTTCATCAAAGGGGTCAAGCCAAGATTGAAGCCAAACCCAATCAACGATCGATACAAGAAGAACAAGGGAAGAGCCTTTGTTGGGGCCGAGTACTTGTCCGATGAAGAAGAGGAAGATGAGGAGAAGGAGGCCGGAGTGGCCGGCTTGGCTGGGTCACTCTTCACATATGACTACTCCAAGGATTACTCCACGGAGAATGATGTTGGCTCTTCCTTCATGGCAAGAACAACTCAAGATGATGACTCCGATGACTCTCCCTCATCTACAATCGTTGGCTCTTGTCTTATGGCAAGAGAAACCAAGGTAATGGAACCCCACCTTCTTTATCTAGTGTTCTTGATGATGAAGTGAAAATCAAGAAGAATTAATTGTGCTTAAGGAACTTTACAAGGTTAGATGCACCCTTCGTGGTGAAGCTCTTGTCAAATTTGATTTCTTGATGGACTCCCTCAATGAAAGGATGAGTCCATTGAGGAATTAGAATATCATTTGAATGATAAGGAAAGGAGATTCAATCTCCTAAGACAAGAGCTAAAAACGAAAGGTGCATATCTCAAGGTCTTAAGCAACAAATTGAAACTTATGAACTAGATAAAGTTAAGGATCATGAAACTATTGAAAGGGCTCAATCATTGACCCAAGAGCTTAATGCCTCAAAAAAGGAGCTTGAAGTTGCTCATGCTTCTCTCACTAGGGATCTTGACCACCTTGAAAGAGCTAAAACTTGTTAAGGATGAGCTCAAGAAACTTGGAGAGAACCATGATCTTCTCCAAGAAACCTACACGAAGGCTCTTGAATCAATGAATGATCCCATTATTGATAAAGATGTTGCTAGTTCCTCCACCTCTTTCACTAGTGAGCATGCTAAGCTTGTTGCAGAACATGTTCGTTTACAAGAGGAACTATCTTTGCATGTTGAGACCAATACATATCTTGAATCTTTGGTAACCAAATATGGTCTCAACTATCATCCTAATGAATCAGCTTGTGAGCAAGCAACTATTCTTGAGGAAAATGTTAGGTTGAAGAAGGAACTTGCCAAGTTCACCACGACCAAGAATAAGATTTGGATGACCTCTTGAGTAAGCAAAGGTCAAACAATCAAAAGTATGGACTTGGGTATGTTCCCAAGCCCTACAAGAAGAACAACTACAAGAAAGAGAAGCCCGCTCAAGAAAAGAACAAGAAGGTCACTAATGATGGCAAAGCCCCAAAGGGCAAAGCCACTAGTGGTGACCGCACGGGCCAAACAATCACTATGCTTTATTTATTGATTATTATGGTGATGTTTATGCTAACTATGTTGGCCCTCGTAATGGCTATGCTTATAGAGGGTACTCGATTTGGGTACCAAAAGATCTTGTTGCCATGACTAGGGAACCCATTAATCAATGGGTTCCTAAATCCTCTACTTGATTTTGTAGGGGTATTCCTCGGTGGTCCAAAATGGGTGTTTGATAGTGGATGCACCAATCATATGACCGGAGGAAGAGGTGTGCTTGACCAATTCATTAAAGATATTAACAAGAAGTCAAGCATCACCTTGGTGACAACTCAAAGGGAAAGGTACTTGGGTATGACAGGTGGCAATCTCTAAGGACTTGTGTCTTGAGACGGTCGCTTGTTGAATCCCTTAGTTATAACTTGCTTTCTATATATCATCTCGCCCGATGCCAGTTATAATTCATATTTTACTAAGTATTATGTGCAGAGTCTTTAGGAGTGACAATCTCAAATTGGTCCTTGTTGGATATATGGAGAACAACCTTTACGTGGTTGACCTCTCGAAAGAGAGCCCCTCTCCCTCCACATGTCTGATGGCGGCCAAGCATGATGAGGTTGGTTGTGGCATCGTGATGACCCACAAGTATAGAAGTGTATCGTAGTACTTTCGATAAATAAAGTGTCGAACTTAACGAGAATGAGAAGGTGTTGACAAACGGTTTGATAGAGGTTGTAAATATGAGACAAGTTTTGAGGGGTTTGATATAGCAGATAAATAAAGTACAAGTAAATAAAATCCAAGAGACACGCCATCAGTGGCCCAATCCTTTTTAGCACAAAGGACAAGCCGGTTTGTTTACTTATAATGACTAAGCGTTCTTGAGGACACACGGGGATTTTAGTCTAGTGCTTTCGCTCCATATAGTTGATTAATCTTCATTGTTTTGATAAGTGTTGTGTGGGTGAACCTATGCTAATGCACAGCCCTTCCTAGGACTAATACATACTTGTGATTATACCCCTTGCAAGCATCCGCAAATACAAGAAAGAACTAAACGAACTTAATTTCTTCATATGAATTTTGATGGAGATGTGATATGATGAATAACAATCCGAACATAAACCTTGGTTCAATGGTTTCACTCAATAGCATCAATAACAAGTAGTAATCAACACCGGAGAAAGTTTCCCCTATCAAACAATCTCAAAGATTTAACCCTAGATGTTACAATGGTGCGGGTTTAGCGGTGGAGATGCGGCGTTGTAGATAGTGGAGAATGATGATAGAGTCTGACAGTCTTGACTCGATGGCGGTGGCGTGGCGTCGGGTTTCCCCTCCGGGAGAAATTTCCCAGTTCACATACATGGAGAGCTCTTTTCTCTCGGGTGTCTCTCCGCCCCGTAGAGGCGGCTATGTCTATTCTCTGTATCCCCCCGTGCCTTAGGTTTGGCGAAGAAGTACGCGAAGGAGGGGCGGCCGAAGGGGGCTGTGGTCCCCACTCCCCACAGAAGCGACGCCGGCCGGAGCTGGGCCCGCGGCCGGCCTATGGGGCCATGGAAACCCTCCTCGGCCCCTCCTTTTGGGTCCCTTCGTCTTCTGGAAAAATAAGATGTTCTGTGTAATTTCAGTCAATTGTTGATCTTCGAAATATGGCGTCCAGCCAGGTGCTTTCAGTAGGAATCCTGGCTCCGGTGCGCGATCTCTCAATAATCATGAAACATGCCGAAATAGGTGAAATAACATAAGTATCATCTCTAAATATGGAAATATATCAATGAATAACAGAAATTTATGATATAAATAGTGATGCAAAATGGGCGTATCAACTCCCCCAAGCTTAGACTTCGCTTGTCCCTAAGCGAAAACTGGGCTCAATGAACAAGACCACATGTTTATGGGTGAAGAGTCGATGATAAATAAATACGGACAAGAAGCATCATATTGATTCACTAAGATATTCTAGTAAACATCCTCCTCATATAACTCAACTTGAAATAAGTAAGGAGCAAAAATAGAGGTGCATAGGAAATCATAACGGTTATGGCAAACTTTGTTCTTAGTCCGGAGAACTATTAACGGATTGTACTTATCTTCTAAACAAAGCTTTCATATCAGAATTTACATGGCAGGGCTCTCATCCTTAATCATAACAATCTCCTCATAATCATTGATAACTTTCAAAGTCATATTCATTCAGATAAAAAATTTACTAAACAAGAAAGCATAAAAGACATGATTAACTAGATCATAGCATAAATAGTTGGATCACAAAACTCAATTGCTTGCTTGAGATAGAGGCAAATAGGTTTACAGCTCAATGTAAAGTAAAGAATGGGCCCTTCGCAGAGGGAAGGAGAGATTAAATCATGTGCTAGAGCTTTCCACAGATTTTGAAATCATATAAAGAGCATAAAGTAAGATTTTGAGTGGTGTTTTTGTTGTCAACGAATGGTAGTGGGCACTCTAACCCCTTGCCAAACGTAGGACCTTGCAAAATGGCTCCCATGAGGGCGTCATCTCTACCCCGGCCAAGGTAGATCATCCCCATTCTTTTGTTTACACATGTATTTTAGTTTTATTATGGATGACACTCACCCCTCTTTGCTTTTTCACAAGCCATGACTAACTGAATCCTCGGTGCCTTCCAACATTTATCATACCATGGAGGAGTGTCTATTGCAAGATTAAGTTGTTACTGATAAATCGGGCAAAACATGTGAAGAGAATTATTAGTAAAGAAGTTATTAATTGGGGTTGGGAACCCCGTGATGTCTACGTGTGCTTCTATTCTTGTAGGCAGTGTTGGGCCTCCAAGAGCGAGGTTTGAACAGCAGACAGTTTCCCTTAAGTGAATCACCAAAGATTTATCGAACTCGGGGAGGTAGAGGTCAAAGATAGTCCCTCAAGCAACCCTGATTAAGATACAAGAAGTCTCTTGTGTCCCCAACACACCTAATACACTTGTCGGATGTATAGGTGCACTAGTTCGGCGAAGAGATAGTAAAACACATGTGGTATAGATGAATATGAGTGGTAATAACAATCTGAAATAAATATGGCAGCGAGAGTAAACATGCAACAAGAACATTAAGTAAGCGGTGTTTGCGTGTGGAAACAAGGCCTAGGGATCATACTTTCACTAGTGGACACTCTCAACATTGATCACATAATAAATAAATAACTTCTCCTCATTTGTGCTACATACACTCTTTTGTTGGATGACAAACACCATTCATTGTATAGGGCTACAAGAGCTCCCTCAAGCCGGAGTTAACAAGCGCCACAACATTCAGCATTCATATTTAAGTAACCTTAGAGCATAATAGATCTTTGCAATTTAAACCAAGTACTAACATAGCATACACCACTGTCACCATTACACTATGAAGGGGAATAGATCACATCAATACTATCATAGTAATAATTAACTCCATAACCTACAAGAGATTATGATCATAACCTACGACAAGAACCACACGATGCACCCACACTGTCACCATTACACCATACAGGAGGAATAGACTACTTTAATAACATCACATGAGTAGCACATAGACTAATAGCGATACAAAGCTCATCATATGGATCTCAATCATGCAAAGCAATTCATGAGATCATTATGTTAGGCTCTGAAGAGAGATTAACCACACAACGAGCGCCCTCCACAGGCAGCGCGGCACACATGTGTGGGGCCCCTGGGCCTCCTCTGGTCCCTCTAGGAGTGTTACGGAAGCTTCGTGAAATATAAGATGTTAGCGTTGATTCGTCCAATTAGGGAATATTTCCTTACTAGGATTTAAAAAAAAAAAAAACAAAACAACAACTCGCACTTCGGCATCTCGTCAATAGGTTAGTTCCGGAAAATACGTAAATATGTAAAGTGTAGACAAAACATGTAGGTATTGTCATAAAACTATCATGGAACATCGAAATTATAGATACGTTTGAGACATATCAACATCCCCAAGCTTAGTTCCTACTAGCCCCTCGAGTGGGTAAACGATAACACAAAATAATTTCTGAAGTGACATTCTACCAACATAACCTTGATCAACATTATTGTAAAGCATATGAGATGGATGGGTGATCTGAAGCAAAAGATTGCTAACAAAAGATGATGACTAAACAAATGAATCATATAGCAAAACTTTTCATGAATATTACTTTCAAGACAAGCATCAACAAGACTTGCATAAGAGCTAACTCATAAGCAATAAATTCAAAATAGAATGCATTGAAGCAGCAACACAAAGGATGATTAAAGTTTCAGCAATTGCTTTCCAACTTGTAACATGTATATCTCAACGATAATTGTCAACATAGAGTAATATAACAAGTGCAATAGGTAAACATGTAAGAATCAGCACACACACAGTTAACACAAGTGTTTTCTTCTAAGATAGAAGGGGTTTAGTGACTCAACATAAAGTAAAAAGAATGGCCCTTCGCGAGAGGGAAGCATGGATTACTACTTTTGTGCTAAAACTTTTATTTTGAAAACATAGAAACAATTTTGTCCAACGGTAGTAATAATTCATATGTGCTATGCATAATACTTCCTACAAGTTGCAAGCCTCATGCATAGAGTACTAATAGTGCTTGCACCTTGTCCTAATTAGCTTGGATTAACACGGATTATCATTGCATGACATATGTTTCAACCAAGTGTCACAAAGGGGTACCTCTATCGCATGTACAAAGGTCTAAGGAGAAAGCACGCATTGGATTTCTCGCTTTTGATTATTCTCAACTTAGACATCCATGCCGGGACAACATAGAACAAGAGATAATGGACTCCTCTTTTAATGCTTAAGCATTCAACAACAGATAATATTCTCATAAAAGATTGACAAACTGAAAACTTCCACCATGATACATGGCTTTAGTTAGCGGCCCAATGTTCTTCTCTAACAATATGCATACTCAAACCATTTGATCATGAAATCACACTTACTTCAGACAAGACGAACATGCGTAGAATCTCACATGATATCCAACAAAGGTAGAAAGTTGATGGCGTCCCCAGAAACATGATTACCGCTCAACAAGCAACTTATAAGAACTAAAACACATAACTACATATTCATCACCACAATAGTTTTTAAGCTATTTGTCTCATGAGCTATATATTGAAAAGATAAAGGAATGAAATTTTAAAGGTAGCACTCAAGTAATTTACTTTGGAATGGCAGAAAATACCACATAGTAGGTAGATATAGTGGTAGACACAAATGGCATGGGTTTGGCTCAAGGTGTTCGGATGCACGAAGCATTTCCTCTCGGTACAAAGGTTTGGGCTAGTAAGGTTATTTGAAGCAAACACAAGTATGAGCAGGTACAGCAAAACTTACACAAGAGCATATTGCAAGCATTATAAGGCTCTACACTTGTCTTCCTTGTTGTTCAAACACTTTACCAGAAAATATCTAGACTTAGAGAGACCAATCATGCAAACCAAATTTTAACAAGCTCTGTGTAGTTCTTCATTAATAGATTTAACTACATGTTGCAAGAGCTTAAACATGATCTATGAAGAGCTCAAAACAATTGCCAAGTATCAAGTTATTCCAAACCATATGAAGCATTTTTTGATTCCAACCAAATAGCAATCAACGAAGCAATTTCAGCCTTCGCCATGAACATTAAAGCACAACTAAGAACACAGAAGTGTTCCATATGAAAAAGCGGAGCGTGTCTCTCTCCCACACTTTTTGGATGAACTTATTCAGAGAATGAAAATAACAAAACAAAAATAAAAGCACACAGACGCTCAAGTAAAGTACATAAGATGTGATGGAATAAAAATATAGTTTCACTAGAAGTGACACGATAAGTTGTCGATGAAGGGGATCCTTGGGCATCCCCAATTAAATGCTTGAGTCTTCTTAAAATATCTAGGGATGAACCACGGGGGCATCCCCAAAGCTTAAACCTTTCCTCTTCTTGATCATAGTATATCATCATCTTCTCTTGACCCTTGAAAACTTCCTGCACCAAACTTCAAGCAAACTCATTAGAGGTTAGTGCATAAATAAAATTCACATGTTCAGAGGTGACACAATCATTCTTAACACTTCTGGACATTACAAAGCTTCTGAAAGTTAATGGAACAAAGAAACTCATTCAACATAGCAAAAGCGGCAATGCGAAATAAAAGGCAGAAGCTGTCAAAACGGAACAGTCCGTAAAGACGAATTTTGCAGGGGCATTTCTCAACGGAAAAACTCAAAACTAATGAAAGTTGCGTACATATGCGAGGATCACGCACGTAAATTGCAGATTTTTCTGAGTTACCTACGAGTTCTGGGCAAATTCGTGACAGAGACAGCAAATCTATTTCTGCGCAATAATCCAAATCTAGCATCAACTTTACCATAGAGACTTTAATTGGCAAACATGATAAGGAGAGGTTCTAGTAGAACAACTTCCAAGACACAACAAAACAATAGCAAAATAAAAACATGGGTTATTTCCCAAGAATTTTAAGTCCAGATGCCTATTATACCATTCATAGCAATCCCAGGAATATTGTTTTTGCGAGACATAATAGATTGATATCACAACACATCATTCATTACAACTCATAATTGTCTTACATAAGATGGATCACATGATCCAGTCTTAATACATCATAGTGGATCTGAGGAATCCTGTTACAAAACATAAGCGAGACGAAATGTAACGATTCGGTCCATCTATTCCACGGTCATTATTGACGTCGGGAAGTGATCCTAGTTGTCGTGAAACGTCCTGCTTTGTCCTTCTTCCTCGTCTTATTTGTTCCTCTTCATAGTAAGCCATTTGAATAGCCGAGGACAACAAACCTTAATTACTTTAAAGTACTAAAAACTAATACTAAGGTAAGCACTATCAACTATAGTAAAGGGAATGCTAAACTCTAAGTTTATTTGCATAAAAACCAATTTTATTTCATAAGCATTTAGTAAAAGCCTCTTCATTTGCTAACTAACTCAAGTGGGAACATTAGTGTCATTCCCTTTCTGTTGTGATTCAAGTCAAAGTCACCATTTCAAGTTCAAATCACAAGTCTACCCTTCACATGTCATATTTTTGAAAATAGTCCCGATAGCCAGAGCAGTATAGCCCTTTCAATCGTCATGTGAGTGGACACGGCTATTGAATAGTTCTACACTTTCTGGAGAATTGCTTACACTTGTGCCACAACATTTGCAATAATCCGTCAGGGTTAACTGGCCCTAAGATATTAGGTGTTTAGTAACCAAACCCAACCAATGGTGCAAGCCATAAAGGTCTAGGTTCAAGATTTGTAAAAATGGCCATAACCACATATGTGTATTGGGAAATCTTCTTATTTTCTATTTGATTAGGTTTTTCTTGATCTCCTTGATGTGGTTGAGGTTTAATATGATATAAGAAAATAATCCAAGCAATGGAAACAAGCTTGA
The DNA here is from genome assembly GCA_030979885.1 of Lolium multiflorum. Classification (NCBI taxonomy): domain Eukaryota; kingdom Viridiplantae; phylum Streptophyta; class Magnoliopsida; order Poales; family Poaceae; genus Lolium; species Lolium multiflorum. The sequence continues at coordinate 26,729 of JAUUTY010001513.1, forward strand.
TGGTCTTTGGCTCAAATTTATATTTTTGGCCATATGCACATATGTGCATTTCATCTTTTATTTTATTTTCTTTATCTATGCTCAAATGTCATGGTTTATGGTTGCCTTAGTGTTAGTTTGGGTTTAGTAAGGTTTTCAAACCATTTAGTCAAGGTATAGGTGCTTAGGTCAAGTTTTGGAAAAAATGGCTATGTGCCACATATGCTCCTATGCATAGGTTTAATTTCTGTTTATTTGCTTTGGTTTTAACTTGGAATTGGTTTGAGAAACACTAGATAAGGTTTATGAAGGTTTTCCAATCCTCTATATAAAGTGGGAAGGTCTAGGGTAAAGTTGTATGAAAATAGCCATAGGCACATATGCCTCTATCTTATTTAATTTCCTTTTATTTTATTTTCACCAGGATGATGAAAAGAGGGGTGAGGTTTAGGATTTAGTGGAGTATCACCATGGTTCACCTCTATTTTAAAAAGTAAGAATGGTATTAGTCAATATTTGCATACTAGGGTTATATGCCCATTTATGCCTTTTTATTTTAGTTCTCTCTGATTTGATACTATTTAGTTTTGAGAAGATTAGGGTTTAGGATTTTGGGAATTAGGTTCAATGCAATAAACAAACAATCATGGCAATATCACCGCATATAAGATCTCTATGTATCAAACTTAATTTAATAAAAGTTTTGTTGGTTCTCATTTTTGGAAAAGAAATTCATTTTTCTCTTTGTTTTTAAATTTTTGGGATATTACAAGCCTTCCCCTTAAACAAATCTCGTCAGGATTTTTAAGAAAAGTTAGGTTCCTAGGAGAGATTGAACATTATGATTTAACGGGAAGACATACTTGGCATGGTGAGTGCTTCACAGGCTTCGATAGCCGATCGAGTGGTAGAGGCGGCCGTTTTGTTGTTAGTTCCCTCCTACTGCCAGCCAGCCTTTGACTATTTGAGCAGGTGCAGCGATGTTAGCGGCAATCACAGCAAGCTTCTTGGGGCACTCATTGGAGTAATGACCCACAACTCCACATTCATAGCAGTTCACGATTGACTTGTCCTTCGGGGTGACGGGAACAGTGTTGCTTCTGTCCTCGGGGCAGTATTGGGGTTGTTATTGTTCCCATTGTTGTTCTTTGTTGTTGGTGCTGTTATTGGGGTTCTTTGTTGTGGTGGTTACCCCGAACGGGGGTTCCTCCGTAGTTGTTGGAGTAGTTGGGGCGATAATTCTAAGCAGGGGGCTTGTTATGTCTTGGGTGAATCCTCGAGAGGAAGTTATTGCGGTGCTTACCGGGTATGGTGGGGTCCGTGCAGTTTCATCATCCTGCTGGCTTGCGGTTCTCATTAGCCTGATGCGGCTTTCCTTCCACTTACAGCCTTATTTGAGTCACTAGGGCTTCGAGGTCCCGCGAACGGGATGTTTACTAGCACGTTTGCATCTCGTCATGCGGTCCATTGAAATCTTTCCCTTCCTTTTTCTCATTGGTGTACGTATCATCAGGAACTGTACCTTGGCAGTGTAAAAACTTGTCGCGGTATTCCACCACGGACATCCTTCCTTGTTTGAGTTCACGGAACTCGTCTCTCATCTTCTTGATCAGTCTTGGGGCGCATGATATTTGCTAAACTTCAGCTTGAATCTTCCCGGTTCATCATTTGTCCAGCATTCATTGCACGGGCACTTGTCCACCGAGGCTCTTGCAGGTCCTGACGGGTAGTGGGTGGCAAACGGTACTTTTTCTGCTTCTACCCCCGCAACTTCTAGGTTGTTCTCATTATGCGGAGCCATCTGCGTCACGTGGCTCTTCGGTCTTGCTAAACATCGGAGGGTTGGTGTTGAAAGTTTTTCGGCTTTGATCACAGGTGATCATGGTTTCCATGGCCGTTGTTGTTCTGAGCGCAATCTGCTGCAGTGCGGCTAAGTTGGCTTGTCGTTCAGCTCTCGCGGCTTCGCGACTTCCATCATTGTCTGGATCATCTGCATCATTGCGTCTTGGTTGCGGTTTGGTGGGCCATCTGAAGATTGAGATAGATGATAAGATAAGAAGGAAATTTCTATGGTTTATTTGAGTTAAAGTTCACAAAGTTTTCAAAACTTGCGTAGTGTTGAGGGGGTAAAACACAACACTTTTTCATTTATACCAAGCATCACACATTACAAGGCTAACATCGTTGGTTTTAATAACCATTCCTCGCTCTACTATACAAAAGGGATCTGATACAAACTCACACCTACGATAATGTAGGGTGATACTACTCTTCGCGGGGGTGGATTCTTCTTCCACGGGTAGTGCTTGGCGGGCGGGCGTTATCTAAATCCACGCGGGTTTTATGCGAAGTCACAGGGGCTTTATAGGGGTTCATCTCTGGTTGTGGTGGGGCATGGTCATCGGTCTTCCCATGGGTCATGTCTTAGGTAGTAGAGGAAACGAGTGTTCTTGATCTTGTTCTCATTTTGTCCACACAGACGGGAAATTGCTTCTTGCATAGCTTTGTCTAGTCCTTCCTTCAGTGTTTCCCGTTACAGAAAACCATATGGTTTCCCATGCAGGCTTCAAGCTTCTTCCTAGGTCGGCTGAGAGCTTCCCCTTAGGGGTGATCCTCTGGCCCGATTATTGAAGGATGTTCCGAGGAAATTCGGGATACGGGTGTCCTAGATATTCCACTGGTTGCTTCAAATCCTTTTCGAACTTCGGTTCTCCTCCAGAACAAGCTGATAGCACTCCCATTGGTATTCCCATCCTTGAGCAATTAGGATAGTAAGTTAAGAGAAGTGAGTCAAATCTGCAAGAATTTTATGTAATATTTACAAGGAAAAAGTGGAGTATGGATCTGTTATTTTGGAAAGGATCTCAAGGATAAGAGTGAGAATATTTTTTTCATAAATATTCACTTCATTTGTTTTGAAACTAAATTTTTCAGGACGTCCATTCTAACTAGGGTCTCCTAAGGTCAACAATGGCTATGATACCAACTTGTCAACACCCGGATTTTTAAGTCCAGATGCCTATTATGCCATTCATCGCAATCCCGGGAATATTGTTTTTGCGAGACATAATAGATTGATATCACAACACATCATTCATTACAACTCATAATTGTCTTACATAGATGGATCATGATCCGGTCTTAATACATCATAGTGGATCTGAGATCCTATTACAAAACACATATTAAATGAAAATGAGATTTAGGCTCATCTGTTAAGGCACTGTTGTAGAATGATCCCTAGGTGTCATAGACGTCTGCCATACTTCTTCCTGCCTACATTTCTCTTCATGAATCTGTATTTTCTGAAATAAAGCCAGATAAAGCATAGGTTACCAAAGTGCACAAATAATACTAAGGTAAGCACCTCAACTATAGTAAGGGGGTGCTAAGCTCTAAGTTTGTTTGCATAAGCCAATTTTATTTCATGAGCATTTAGTAAAGCCTCTTCATTTGCCTAACTAACTCAAGTAGAACATTAGTGTCATTCCCACAACTCTGTTGTGATTCAAGTCAAAGTCACAATTTCAAGTTCAAATCACAAGTCACCCTTCACATGTCATATTTTGAAAATGGTATGATGACGGAACAGTATTTCAATCGTCACGTGTGCCGTGGACACGGCTATTAGAATAGTTCTACACTCTGGAGAGGTCGTACACTTGTGCCACAACTTGTTTGCAATAATCCGTCGGGGTTAACTGGCCCCGATTTATCACACTCCGTGTGCAGACTACCAACCATAACCTTTTACTTACATATCCTAGTATAGGCACCTCTCCCCATGGGTTTGGCCTCCCGGTGAAGACAAACCGTCAGCCCAGAACTGCACAGGGCTTGGGACGGACATTCACCTCATTTCACACATCATTTCACATCATCTCATATTTCTTTGGAGGCAGCCCTTGGCATAACCCCGATAACGCCTTGTTTAGAGGAACCCATACTAAAATACATAAACTTCCGGTTAAGCCCTACCCATATCGGGTATTGTAGGGGTACTTGCAAATTGGAATGGTATGGCATCCGAACCCAACCATCGGTTTTTGTAAAATTCACCATATCATTCACGGTCATATTCACCTTCCAAATCTTTCAATAGAGAATGATTCATCATTCCAAGGTTTTCAAAGTCATTTCATTTCACCGATTCCCATCTAGAGTAGTCAATTTTATTTGTTAGCACTAGCAACTAGTCATGAGGTGTGCTAACTAGCTTTGATGCTCTTGTACTACTCCATATCTAGACCAAGTGAATCATGAATCAAAAATTAAACTTTGATAAACAAAACCAAAAGCTTGTAAGGTAAAAACTTGGGATGGGATCATTAAGAATTAAGCATAAAGTAGTGGTGCCTTGCTCGAGTAAACTTGCCTGCTCAAGAATATTAGTTTATAAGAGTATAGCTTTGGTAGTAATAACACTTGTGGTTGGAGTAGTGATCAGCATTCTCTTCCTCTTAAAGTAGTCCTCCTCCTCTCGTACTCCTCGGTACTAGCGTCAAATGAGTACAATACACACAATTACTACACAAAGCCTAAGTACTAGACTAAGCACACACATAAATCCCTCCTACTAAGCTATCAATCAACATGCTGATTAGGTGAGTGGATTTCATTTTATTCTTAAGAAAAATAATTTCCTCTCATTATAAATATTAATTAGAGTTTCTATTTATTTCTTGAGGAAAATAATTTCCTCTCATTGAATATTATTAAGATTTAATTTCCTCCATTAATGTCATATGACCTAGGTTGACCCAAGTCAACCTCTTCATAAGTATTAATTGGGAGTGATTTAAATGAGGTACACCACCTCATGTTTTTTTATTACTCATGATTAATGATTTAATATCATCAACTAATTTAATATGAGTTTAAAATTGTTGACCATAGTCTATACCCCATATTAACTTAGTTGAGGCAAGATTTTAATGAGACCACTACATCTCATAAGATTTAATAAGTAGTAGCCTTGAATAATTTAAATACTACTATGAAAATGATTGAATAGATTTAAATAAGAACCTATGGATTATTACTACATGTGTCATCAATTCTCATTGAATCCCTTGGGTCATTGATTTAAATGAGAGTACACCTCTCATACCTTAATACCACATTCTAATGATTTAAATGAGGTGTAGCACCTCATACCATTTAATTCCCTAACATGGTAAGGATCTAATATTTCATCAACAATTCATATGAGACCTAAATGACCCGAGTCTCTAGTTTATTTTGAATTGTTCATGACAAGATTTAAATGAGAAATATTCCCATAAGATTTATTAATAGTTTTGGACAATATCTTTGACTAGAAATATCCATAAAGTCCTTTATTAAAGCGGCCATGATCATTCAAGGTAAGCATGGCATATTTTTTGCAGAAACAATTAGTGTAAGTGAAATGTGAATTATAGGAGTTGGGATCAACTCAAAAGCATTTTTGGTTGATTTTTAAGAATTAATCTAAGGCAGAAAAGTCCCTGCCTTGTAATTTTTATCATTTAAATTCTATAATAAAACTAAGGTTGAGCCAGTGTAGTCTTATAGATAATTTAACAAGGTTTCCAAATATATAAAATTTGTTCAATTTGGTTTGGTAGATTTTTTTCTATTTAATTTTCAAAACAGTATCTGAGAAGAATTTGATTAATTCGAAATATTCACATTCAAATGAGTGGGCTCGCGCGGGAAAGGAAATGGGCCAGGGAGGGAGAGAACAAGTTGGGCCGGCCCGGCTATGCCAACGGTGCACGCGGGCCGCCTGACAGGGAGGGCCCCAACTGTCAGCGAGTTTTAAAACCCGAAGTGGTACCTTTGATCGTGGGCCGTTGGATTAGGACGGCGATCGGGACGAGGTGCGTCGTCATCGTCGACGAGAGACAGGGGCTGGCACAGCGGAGGTAGGGTCGCTTGGCAGATCTAAACTCGCGAGCGGCGGCGTTGACGCCCGGTGACGTTGTCGGGCGGCGGTCCTCACGGTAGCAGTGGCGTGATCTCCGGGGATCGGCTTCGCTCCGGTGAGCTTCTGCGCGGTCTTTGCGAACTCCGGCGTGCAATTAGGCAGCTCGGCTTAAATTGAGGGGCGGCGCTGCTCGAGGAGGGGTTGTGAGGTGAGGGAGGTCGATTGGTGTGAGGATTGAGGGCCGGGGTGGTCTCTATTTATAGAGTTGAGGTGAGGCCGAGGGGTGCTGGCAGGGTTGACGGTGGCGCGGCGTTTCCAGGACGCGAAGGGGCAGGGTGAGGTAGGCGTTCGGTAGGTGACGTTGAGGCGGTCCTAGCGCGCTTCGTGGCGCTGCAGGGGGGTGACGGAGGAGGGCATGCGACGTTGGGTCCTGTCGTACCCGTGGCGGAGGACGGCGACGATGGCGTCGTCCACAGGGCTTGCGAGGGCCAATGGGCGTGTCCACTGTGTTGCTGACGTCGAGGGGAGGTTGCAGGTGAAAGGAGAGGTCGAGGGGAGCGCTGAGTCGACGGGGCGAGGTGATGCTCTGGCGCGCTCCGGGGCGTCACCATGCGCGTCCTGGGAGTGTACCATCGTTTTCAGTGTGCTGAGGCAAGCCTATTTGGCAAGGTGGGTGAGGCTAGAGAGGGATGGAGAAGAGAGTGGCATGGTGGTGAGCATGAGCTCACGGCATGGTAATGCCAATGATGAATTCATGCCCTCACTTTGTCTCTGGTGTTTGGCAATGTTGCAAGGGTACAAGAGTGAGCTAATGATGACCAGAGAGCTGATGGTTTGGTCTAAAATCCATCAGATACAAGAGGGTAAGGGGTTGGTGAAAAGGTGCACACAAGGTGTTTGTGTTAATGGCCGAAAGAGAAAAGTTTTTGAATTTTGCAAAAATATTTGGTGGAGTTGATTCAAATAATGTTTAGAGCACAATGGTGGTGGTGGTGGTCAAATTTGAAGTGGTTTGTGAAATTTCAAAATGGTGTGATCTTCTCTTTGTTTCAATGTTGCCACTTGTCACTCTCATACTGGTCAACCTAGTCAACTCTGACCTTGGTGGTCAATTTGGTGCAGGTTTGCAAAAAATTCAAAATGCATATGATCTTCAAAATCAAATCTGGTCCCAACTTTGCTTGATGATATATTTGAATCTAGAAAGAATGTGTAGGAGGTCTCTTGAGCAAAGTTGTTCACTTTTATGTTGACTTGGATGAGCTGCAAAGAGTTGGCAAAGTTTGGTTTAAAAATCTTCCAAAACAGGGGCTCAAAGAGGGCATCAGGTTAACTTTTGTCAAAATGACCATTAGTGCATGTGAGCTCATATTTCATTCAAATTTGATTTGATTTGGATTTCTTTGATTCTAAAAGTGATATCAGGTGTTTAGTAACCAAACCCAACCAATGGTGCAAGCCATAAAGGTCTAGGTTCAAGATTTGTAAAAATGGCCATAACCACATATGTGTATTGGAAAATCTTCTTATTTTCTATTTGATTAGGTTTTTCTTGATCTCCTTGATGTGGTTGAGGTTTAATATGATATAATAAAATAATCCAAGCAATGGAAACAAGCTTGATGGTCTTTGGCTCAAATTTATATTTTTGGCCATATGCACATATGTGCATTTCATCTTTTTATTTTATTTTCTTTATCTATGATCAAATGTCATGGTTTATGGTTGCCTTAGTGTTAGTTTGGGTTTAGTAAGGTTTTCAAACCATTTAGTCAAGGTATAGGTGCTTAGGTCAAGTTTTGGAAAAATGGCTATGTGCCACATATGCTCCTATGCATGGGTTTAATTTTGTTTATTTGCTTTGGTTTTAACTTGGAATTGGTTTGAGAAACACTAGATAAGGTTATGAAAGTTTTCCAATCCTCTATATAAAGTGGGAAGGTCTAGGGTAAAGTTGTATAGAAATAGCCATAGGCACATATGTCCTTTTTCTTATTTAATTCCTTTTATTTCATTTTAACTAGGATGGTAAACAAAGGGGTGAGGTTTAGGGTTTTGTGGAGTATATCAATGGTTCACCTCTATTTTGAAAAGTAAGAATGGTATTAGTCAATATTTGCATACTAGGGTTATATGCCCATTTATGCCTTTTTATTTTAGTTCTCTCTTATTTGATACTATTTTGTTGTGAGAAGATTAGGGTTTAGGGTTTTGGGAATTAGGTTCAATGCAATAAACAAACAATCATGGCAATATCACCACATATAAGTATGCTCACTATGTATCAAACTTAATTTAATAAAGTTTTGTTGGTTCTCATTTTGGAAAAAGGAATTCATTTTCTCTTTGTTTTAAATTTTGGGATATTACAAACCCCTTACCTTAAACAAATCTCGTCGAGGATTTTTAAGAAAATTAGGTTCTAAGGAAGATTGAGAATTTTTGATTAACGGAGACATGCTTGGCATAATTTGAGAATTAGCCTACACAGACCCGATGCGATCAGGTGGTAGAGCGACGTTTTTGTTGTTCTGGATTACATCCTACTGCGATAATGACATTCTTTGGCCCGGTCTGTGATGTTGGCGGCAATCCTGGCAAGCTTCTT
>JAUUTY010001514.1:0-35133 GCA_030979885.1 Lolium multiflorum
CATGATTTTTCTGGTTTGAATATGTCTAGACTTCGTTGATCAACTTGAATGCTTAGTATATTACATAAGAAGACTATGTGGTTTGGTTTTTGATTTTCTTGATTTTGTTTGATTTTTTATGACCATTTGAATCTTGGTCAAATCCTAGGTTTGACCAAGATTTAAACAAGTTTAAAACATGAAAATGAAAAGGTAAGCATGGATCCTTCTTAGTCATGACAATGAGTTAACTTGGCTTTACTACCCTTGATGAATCCATAGGAAACTTTTTGTACTAATGCAGTATAATATTCTGGTTTGAATATGTCTAGACCTTGTTTATCAACTTAATTTGAAAGACATACAAGTTATAGCACACATAGTGCATACATTTTCACACATACTGCACTAGATACTAACCCTATAGTTTGAGGCCATTTGGATGAGGTCGAAAAAAATTCTTGGATTAGAATCGTGTTGTTCGAACCCCGTAGTTGGATTTTTTTGAACCCTTGATCTTTAGAACTGGGCAAAACCCAAGTTTAACCATGCAAGATTCAAATGGCCCTAAAAATTCAGAAAAAAATCAAAAGAATGAAAAACCAAAGCACATATATAGCATTCTTATGTCATATGTATAGTAAGCATGCATTCAAGTTGATAAACAAGGTCTAGACATATATATTCAAACCAGAAAAATCATGTATATATCTACCCCTAAAACTCTAATTAAACTATGTCTTATGAAGTCAATCATGTAGAGAAGTGGTTTTGGGTTTCAAACATCGAAATTTCAAAAACCTCCCAAAAGCTTCATTTTAGAGTGACTAAGAAGGATACATGCTTCCCTTTACATTTTCATGTTTTAAACTTGTTTAAATTATCTTGGTCAAACCTAGGATTTGACGAAGATACAAATGGGTGGGCACAAAATTCAAAAAAATCAGAAAAATGAAAAACCAAATCACATAGTCTTCTTATGTCATATCGTAAGCAATCAAGTTGATAAACAAGGTCTAGATATATCCAAACCAGACAAATCATGTATCTACCCCCTGTCGATCTTATGAAGTCTAGCATGAAGGGAAGTCGTTTTGGGTTTCAAACATTGAAATTTAAAGAACATCCCAAAAGCTTCATTTTAGAGTGACTAAGAAGGATACAGACTTCCCTTTTCATTTTCATGTTTTAAATTTGTTTAAATCTTGGTCAAACCAAGGATTTGACCAAGATTCAAATGGCCCTAAAAATTCAGAAAAAAATGAAAAGAATGAAAAACCAAAGCACATAACATTCTTATGTCATATGTATAGTAAGCATTCAAGTTGATATACAAGGTCTAGACATATATATTCAAACCTAGGATTTGACTAGCTAAGATTCAAATGGGCATAACAAATTCAAAAAACAAAAACCAAACACATAGTCTTCTGATGTCATATAGCAAGCATTCAAGTTGATAAACAAACTTGTTTAAATCATGGTCAAACCTAGGATTTGACCAAGATTCAAATGGGCATAATTTTAAAAAAAATGTAAAATCAAGGCACATAGTCTTCTTATGTCATATAGTAAGCATTCAATTAAGTTGATAAACAAGGTCTAGACATATCAAACCAGAAAATTCAGGTGTCTAGCTACCCCTAACCCTAAACTCTGCACGAAGAGAAGTGGTTTTGGGTTTCAAACATGGATATTTCAAAAACCCTCCCAAAAACCTTCATTTTGGAGTTAATAAGAAGGATCAAGGCTTACTTTTTCATTTTCATGTTTTAATCTTTTTTAAATCTTTGTCAAACCTAGGTTTTGACCAATATTCAAAAGGGCATAATTAAAAAATGAAATATCAAGGCACATAGTCTTCTTATGTCATATAGTAAGCATTCAATTAAGTTGATAAACAAGCTCTAGACATATTCAAACCAGAAAAATCATGATGTATCTACCCCCTATATATCCCTAAACCCTAACTTATGAAGTCAAGCACGAAGAGAAGTGGTTTTTGGTTTAAATCATGGAAATTTCAAAAACCCTCCCAAGAGCTTCATTTTGGAGTGACTAATTAAGAAGCATACATGCTTACCTTTTCATATTCATGTTTTAAACTTGTTCAAATCTAGGTCAACAAACCTAGGATTTGATGAAGAATCAAATGGGTATAAAAAATTTAAAAACAAGCTCTAGATAAGCTCAAGTTGAAAAACAAGTTCTAGACATATTCCAACCAGAAAAATCATGCATGTACCCCCTATATATATATATATATATCCCTAAACCCTGACTTATGAAGTCAAGCATGAAGAGAAGTGGTTTTTGGTTTCAATCATGGAAATTTCAAAAACCCTCCCAAGAGCTTCATTTTGGAGTGGCTAAGAAGGATAGATACTTAATTTTTCATATTTATGTTTTAAACTAGTTTAAATCATGGTCAAACCTAGGATTTGACCAAGATTCAAATGGGCATAAAAATTCAAAATAAATGAAAATAAATGAAAAACCAAGGCACGTAGTCTTCTTATGTCATATAGTAAGCATTCAATTAAGTTGATAAACAAGGTCTAGACATATTCAAACCAGAAACATCATGTATCTAGCTACCCTAGCCCTAAACTCTGTCTTATGAAGTCAAGCATGCATGAAGAGAAGTACGTGGTTTTTTGGTTTCAAACATGGAAATTTCAAAAACCCTCTCAAGAGCTTCATTTTGGAGTGACTACGAAGGATACATGCTTAATTTTCATATTCATGTTTTAAACTTGTTTAAATCATGGTCAAACCTAGGATTTGACCAAGATTCAAATGGGCATAATTTAAAAAAATGTAAAATCAAGGCACATAGTCTTCTTATGTCATATAGTAAGCATTCAATTAAGTTGATAAACAAGGTCTAGACATATCAAACCAGAAAAATCATGTATCTACCCCTATATATCCCCAAAAACTCTGTCTTTATGAAGTCAAGCATGAAGAGAAGTGGTTTTTTGGTTTCAAGCATGGAAATTTCAAAAACCTCCCCAAACTTCATTTTAGAGTGACTAAGAAGGATACAAGCTTCCCTTTTCATTTTCATGTTTTAAACTTGTTTAAATTATCTTGGTCAAATCTAGGATTTGACAAGATTCAAATGGGCAAACATATGATAAGTGATGCAAATATCATTTCTAAGTGCGGGCAAACCAGAGATATGTGGTTTTTGGTTTCAAACATATTCAAACGAGAGAAATCATGTATCTACCCCCTAACACTAAACTCTGTCTCATGAAGTCAAGCGCATGCATGAAGATATGTGGTTTTTGGTTTCAAACATGGAAATTTCAAAAACCCTCCCAAGAGCTTCATTTTGAAGTGATTAATTATGAAGCATACATGCATGCTTACTTTTTCATATTCATGTTTTAAACTTATTCAAATCTTGGTGAAACCTAGGATTTGACCAAGATTCAAATGGGTATAAAAATTTAAAAAATACAAAAAAGGTCTTCTTATGTTATATAGTAGGCATTCAATTAAGTTGATAAACAAGTTCTAGACATATTCAAACAAGAAAAATCATGCATGTATCTACCCATAACCCTAAACTTTGTTTCATGAAGTCAAGCATTGTGGTTTTTGGTTTCGAACATGGAAATTCAAAAACCCTCCCAAGAGCTTCATTTTGAAGTGACTAAGAAGCATACATGCTTACTTTTTCATATTCATGTTTTTAACTTATTCAAATCTTGGTGGAACCAAGGATTTGACAAAGATTCGAATGGGTATAAAAATTCAAAAAAAACAAGGTCTTCTCTTATGTTATATAGTAAGCATTCAATTAATTTGATAAACAAGGTCTACACATATTCAAACCAGGAAAATCATGTATCTACCACCTAACCCTAAACTCTGTCTTATGAAGTCAAGCATGCATGAAGAGAAGTGGTTTTTGGTTTCAAGCATGGAAATTTCCATGTTTGAAACCCAAAACCACTTCTCTTCATATGCTTGACTTCATATGACAGAGTTTAGCGTTAGGGGGTAGATACATGATTTTTTGGTTTGAATATGTCCAGACCTTGTTTATCAACTTAAATGCTAACTATATGACATCAGAATGGGCATAAAAATTTAAAAAAATTAAAAATGTAAAACCAAAATTTAATTGGGAGGAAAGGGTACATGAATTACAATTAAAAAACAAGGTAACTTAAATACTTGGATGCCCCAAGATGTGTGGAAGCCCAAAACAATGGCAAAACATATCATGTGCGCATGCTGCATCCAATTCAAGTAGAACACATAGTAGGCATCGATAGTTTGACCTAAATTTGAAATCAAAGAGAAGGTGGTTAGAAAAAATCAAAATTGGCAAAGCAAAGCATGAAATCAAAAAATTGTGATGCACTCTAGCTATGAAAATTATCAAACAATGCAAACCAAAATGATTTTTTAGAGGAATACTAGTTCAACTTATTTAATTTTTTATTTGTAGGCCAAAATCAAACCCCGTAGTTGGATTTTTTTTTCAACTTGATCTGTAGTACTGGGGAAAACCCTAGTTTATAACCTATTTAATAATAGATTCGTAGTCGATTCTTTTACTTTTTTATTATTACTATGCAGCACATGTGTGTTTGCCCGTCGAGTGAAACTCGGAGGAAGAGGAATCACTCGGAAGGAGAAGAAGGGAGAGCAGTCACGGGGCCCCTCTTATTGATGGTGTATATTCTTTTTCTGGTGATGTTGACTGTTGTGCAGGGTTTGTCAGTGCGCAGGAGGTGCGAGCGAGCGGTCGAGCGAGGCCGAGAATGAGAGAGATTTGTTTTTTTTGTGAGAGGGACAACCGAAGGATCCTGAAGGACCCAGAGACTTCCAATACGCATCCTGATGCGTCTTCTCTTGACAAAGAAGATGGCTGGGAGTTGGCGTACCTATTGCACGTGACTTGTGCTCACTCAAGTGTGGGACCTCACGCGTGGGCACCACACGTAAGTGACAGACCTGTTGGTGTAAAAACTCGGTTGATTATTATAGTGCATTAGAACAAAGTTTCCTATGGATTCAAGGGTAGGAAATCCAAGTTAACTCATTTACATGACATTATTTTTCCATGAAGCAAAGTTAACACTATCAATTGGTACATTTTGGAGTGACTAAGAAGGATCAATGCTTACTTATTCGTTTAATTTCACGTGTTAAACTTGTCTAAATCTTGTTCAAACCTAGGATTTGACCAAGATTCAAATGGGCAGAAAAATAATTAAAAAACAGAAAAATGAAAAACCAAATCACATAGTAAGCATTCAAGTTGATAAACAAGGTCTAGACATATTCAAACCAGACAAATCATGTATCTATACCCCTAACCAAACTCTGTCTTATGAAGTCAAGCATGTGAAGAGAAGTGGTTTTGGGTTTGGGGGTATATATACATGATTTTTATTGTTTAAATATATATAGACTTTGTTGATCAACATGAATGCTTAATTACTATATGACATAAGAAGTTTATGTGCTTTGGTGTTTCATTTTTTGATTTCTTTTTTGAATTTTTATGCCCATTTGAATCTTGGTCAAATCCTAGGTTTGACAAAGATTTAAACAAGTTTGAAACATGAAAATGAAAAAGTAAGCTTGGATCCTTCTTAGTCACTCCAAAATGAAGCTTTTGGGTGGGTTTTTGAAATTTCCATGTTTGAAACCCAAAACCACTTCTTCTCTTCATGCTTGACTTCATAAGACAACGTTTAGGGTTAGGGGGTAGATACATGATTTTTCTGGTTTGAATATGTCTAGACTTCGTTGATCAACTTGAATGCTTAGTATATTACATAAGAAGACTATGTGGTTTGGTTTTTGATTTTCTTGATTTTGTTTGATTTTTTATGACCATTTGAATCTTGGTCAAATCCTAGGTTTGACCAAGATTTAAACAAGTTTAAAACATGAAAATGAAAAAGTAAGCATGGATCCTTCTTAGTCATGACAATGAGTTAACTTGGCTTTACTACCCTTGATGAATCCATAGGAAACTTTTTGTACTAATGCAGTATAATATTCTGGTTTGAATATGTCTAGACCTTGTTTATCAACTTAATTTGAAAGACATACAAGTTATAGCACACATAGTGCATACATTTTCACACATACTGCACTAGATGCTAACCCTATAGTTTGAGGCCATTTGGATGAGGTCGAAAAAATTCTTGGATTAGAATCGTGTTGTTCGAACCCCGTAGTTGGATTTTTTTGAACCCTTGATCTTTAGAACTGGGCAAAACCCAAGTTTAACCATGCAAGATTCAAATGGCCCTCAGAAAAAATCAAAAGAATGAAAAACCAAAGCACATATAGCATTCTTATGTCATATGTATAGTAAGCATGCATTCAAGTTGATAAACAAGGTATAGACATATTATATTCAAACCAGAAAAATCATGTATATATCTACCCTAAAACTCTAATTAAACTATGTCTTATGAAGTCAATCATGTAGAGAAGTTTTGGGTTTCAAATATGGAAATTTCAAGAACCTCCAAAAGCTTCATTTTAGAGGAGTGACTAAGAAGGATCCAGGCTTATCTTTTCATTTCATGTTTTAAGCTTGTTTAAATCTTGGTCAAAACTAGGATTTGACCAAGATTTATGGGCATAAAATTCAAAAAAAAATCAGAAAAATAAAAAACCAAAGCACATAAGCATATTCAAGTTGATAAACAAAGGTTTGGACATATTCAACCCATACACAAATCATGTATCTACCCTAACCCTAAACTTCGTCTTATGAAGTCAAGCATGAAGGAGAAGTGGTTTCGGGTTTCAAACATGGAACAAAAACCTCCAAAAACTTCATTTTAGAGTGAGAGAAGGTTGCATGCTTCCCTTTTCATTTTCATGTTTTAAAACTTGTTTAAATCTTGGTCAAACCTAGAATTTGACAAAGATTCAAATGGGCATCAAAAATTCAAAAAAAATCAAAAAAGAAAAAACCAAAGCAATAGTTTTCTTATGTCATATAGTAAGCATTAAAGTTGATAAACAAGGTCTAGACATATTCAACCAGACAAATCATGTATCTATACCCCTAACCCCCTAAACTCTGTCTTATGAAGTCAAGCATGTGAAGAGAAGTGGTTTTGGGTTTCAAACATGGAAATTCAAAAACCTCCCAAAAACTTCATTTTAGAGTGACTAAGAAGGATACATGCTTCCCTTTTCATTTTCATGTTTTAAACTTGTTTAAATTATCTTGGTCAAACCTAGGATTCGACATGATTCAAATGGGCATCAAAATAAATAAAAAACAGAAAAAGGAAAAACCAAAGCAATAGTTTTCTTATATATGTCATATAGTAAGCATTAAAGTTGATAAACAAGGTCTAGATATATCCAAACCAGACAAATCATGTATCTACCCCCGGCCTGTCGATCTTATGAAGCTAGTCTACTAGCATGTGAAGGGAACTCGTTTTCGGTTTCAAACATAGAAATTACAAGAACATCCCAAAAGCTTCTCCATTTTAGAGTGACTACGAAGGATACTGACTTCCCTTTTCATTTTCATGTTTTAAACTTGTTTAAATCTTGGTCAAACCAAGGATTTGACCAAGATTCAAATGGCCCTAAAAATTCAGAAAAAATCAAAAGAATGAAAAACCAAAGCACATAGCATTCTTATGTCATATGTATAGTAAGCATTCAAGTTGATAAACCAGGTCTAGACATATTCAAACCAGAAAAATCATGTATATATCTACCCCTAAAACCCTAAACTCTTTCTTATGGAAGTCAATCATGAAGAGAAGTGGTTTTGGGTTTCAAACATGGAAATTTCAAGAACATCCCAAAAGCTTCATTTTAGAGTGACTAAGAAGGATCCATGCTTACTTACTCGTTTTCACGTGTTAAACTTGTCTAAATCTTGGTGAAACCTAGGATTTGACCAAGATATGATTCAAATGCGCAGAAAATTAAAAAAGTCAGAAAATTTAAAAACCAAAGTACATAGTCTTCTTATGTCATATAGTAAGCATATTCAAGTTGATAAACAAGGTTTGGACATATTCAAACCATACAAATCATGTATCTATACCCCCTAACCCTAAACTTTTTCTTATGAAGTCAAGCATGAAGAGAAGTGGTTTTGGGTTTCAAAGATGGAAATTTCAAAAACCTCCAAAAACTTCATTTTAGAGTGACTGAGAAGTTAGCATTAAAGTTGATAAACAAGGTTTAGACATATTCAAACCAGACAAATCATGTATCTACCCCTAACCCTAAACTCGGTCTTATGAAGTCTAGCATGAAGAGAATCGTTTTGAGTTTCAAACGTTTAAGCCAAAAGCCCCATTTCAAATATTTCAAACTTATTCAAAGTTGGTTCAAATTTGAAAGACATACAAGTTATAGCACACATAGTGCATACATTTTCACACATACTGCACTAGATGCTAACCCTATAGTTTGAGGCCACTTGGATGAGGTCGAAAAAGTTCTTGGATTAGAATGGGGTTGTTCGAACCCCGTAGTTGGATTTTTTGAACCTTGATCTGTAGTACTGGGCAAAACCCTAGTTTAACCTATTTAATTATAGATTCGTAGGTCGATTTTTCTACCTTTTTATTATTACTATGCAGCACATGTGTGTTTGCCCGTCGAGTGAAACTCGGAGGAAGAGGGATCACTCGGAAGGAGAGAAGAAGGGAGAGCATTATGGTGTCTTCCCTTTTTCGGGTGATGATGATGATGTTGACTGTTGTGCAGGGTTTGTCAGTGCGCAGGAGGTGCGAGCGAGCGAGCGAGCGAGTCGAGCGAGGCCGAGAATGAGAGAGATTTGTTTTTTTGTGAGAGGGACAACCGAAGGATCCAGAAGGACCCACAGACTTCCAATACGCATCTGATGCGTCTTCTCTTGACAAAGAAGATGGCTGGGAGTTGGCGTACCTATTGCACGTGACTTGTGCTCACTCAAGTGTGGGACCTCACGCGTGGGCACCACACGTAAGTGACAGACCTGTTGGTGTAAAAACTCGGTTGATTATAATAGTGCATTAGAACAAAGTTTCCTATGGATTCAAGGGTAGGAAATCCAAGTTAACTCATTTACATGACATTATTTTTCTTATGTCATATAGTAAGCACTATCAATTGGTACATTTTGGAGTGACTAAGAAGGATCAATGCTTACTTATTCGTTTAATTTCACGTGTTAAACTTGTCTAAATCTTGTTCAAACCTAGGATTTGACCAAGATTCAAATGGGCAGAAAAATAATTAAAAAACAGAAAAATGAAAAACCAAATCACATAGTCTTCTTATGTCATATAGTAAGCATTCAAGTTGATAAACAAGGTCTAGACATATTCAAACCAGAAAAATCATGTATCTACCCCTAACCCCTAAACTCTGTCTTATGAAGTCAAGCGTGTGAAGAGAAGTGGTTTTGGGTTTCAAACATCGAAATTTCAAAAACCTCCCAAAAGCTTCATTTTAGAGTGACTAAGAAGGATACATGCTTCCCTTTACATTTTCATGTTTTAAACTTGTTTAAATTATCTTGGTCAAACCTAGGATTTGACGAAGATACAAATGGGTGGGCACAAAATTCAAAAAAATCAGAAAAATGAAAAACCAAATCACATAGTCTTCTTATGTCATATCGTAAGCAATCAAGTTGATAAACAAGGTCTAGATATATCCAAACCAGACAAATCATGTATCTACCCCCTGTCGATCTTATGAAGTCTAGCATGAAGGGAAGTCGTTTTGGGTTTCAAACATTGAAATTTAAAGAACATCCCAAAAGCTTCATTTTAGAGTGACTAAGAAGGATACAGACTTCCCTTTTCATTTTCATGTTTTAAATTTGTTTAAATCTTGGTCAAACCAAGGATTTGACCAAGATTCAAATGGCCCTAAAAATTCAGAAAAAAATGAAAAGAATGAAAAACCAAAGCACATAACATTCTTATGTCATATGTATAGTAAGCATTCAAGTTGATATACAAGGTCTAGACATATATATTCAAACCTAGGATTTGACTAGCTAAGATTCAAATGGGCATAACAAATTCAAAAAACAAAAACCAAACACATAGTCTTCTGATGTCATATAGCAAGCATTCAAGTTGATAAACAAACTTGTTTAAATCATGGTCAAACCTAGGATTTGACCAAGATTCAAATGGGCATAATTTAAAAAAAAATGTAAAATCAAGGCACATAGTCTTCTTATGTCATATAGTAAGCATTCAATTAAGTTGATAAACAAGGTCTAGACATATCAAACCAGAAAATTCATGTGTCTAGCTACCCCTAACCCTAAACTCTGCACGAAGAGAAGTGGTTTTGGGTTTCAAACATGGATATTTCAAAAACCCTCCCAAAAACCTTCATTTTGGAGTTAATAAGAAGGATCAAGGCTTACTTTTTCATTTTCATGTTTTAATCTTTTTTAAATCTTTGTCAAACCTAGGTTTTGACCAATATTCAAAAGGGCATAATTAAAAAAATGAAATATCAAGGCACATAGTCTTCTTATGTCATATAGTAAGCATTCAATTAAGTTGATAAACAAGCTCTAGACATATTCAAACCAGAAAAATCATGATGTATCTACCCCCTATATATCCCTAAACCCTAACTTATGAAGTCAAGCACGAAGAGAAGTGGTTTTTGGTTTAAATCATGGAAATTTCAAAAACCCTCCCAAGAGCTTCATTTTGGAGTGACTAATTAAGAAGCATACATGCTTACCTTTTCATATTCATGTTTTAAACTTGTTCAAATCTAGGTCAACAAACCTAGGATTTGATGAAGAATCAAATGGGTATAAAAAATTTAAAAACAAGCTCTAGATAAGCTCAAGTTGAAAAACAAGTTCTAGACATATTCCAACCAGAAAAATCATGCATGTACCCCCTATATATATATATATCCCTAAACCCTGACTTATGAAGTCAAGCATGAAGAGAAGTGGTTTTTGGTTTCAATCATGGAAATTTCAAAAACCCTCCCAAGAGCTTCATTTTGGAGTGGCTAAGAAGGATAGATACTTAATTTTTCATATTTATGTTTTAAACTAGTTTAAATCATGGTCAAACCTAGGATTTGACCAAGATTCAAATGGGCATAAAAATTCAAAATAAATGAAAATAAATGAAAAACCAAGGCACGTAGTCTTCTTATGTCATATAGTAAGCATTCAATTAAGTTGATAAACAAGGTCTAGACATATTCAAACCAGAAACATCATGTATCTAGCTACCCTAGCCCTCAACTCTGTCTTATGAAGTCAAGCATGCATGAAGAGAAGTCGTGGTTTTTGGTTTCAAACATGGAAATTTTAAAAACCCTACCAAGATCTACATTTTGGAGTGACTAAGAAGGATATATGCTTAATTTTTCCTATTCATGTTTTATTAAACTTGTTTAAATCATGGTCAAACCTAGGATTTGACCAAGATTCAAATGGGCATAAAATTAAGAAAAAACAAAAAATGGAAAATCAAGGCACATAGTCTTCTTATGTCACATTAGTAAGCATTCAATTAAGTTGATAAACAAGGTCTAGATATATTCAAACCAGAGAAATCATGTATCTACCCCTAACCCTAAACTCTATCTCATGAAGTCAAGCATGAAGATATGTGGTTTTTGGTTTAAAACATGGAAATTTCAAAAACCCTCCCAAGAGCTTCATTTTGGAGTGACTAAGAAGGATATATGCTTAATTTTTCATATTCATGTTTTCAACTTGTTTAAATCATGGTCAAACTTAGGATTTGACCAAGATTCAAATGGGCATAAAATTAAAAAAACAATAAAATGAAAAACCAATGCACATAGTCTTCTTATGTCATATATATAGTAAGCATTCAATTAAGTTGATAACAAGGTCTAGACATATTCAAACGAGAAAAATCATGTATCAAGCTACCCCTAACCCCAAACTCTGTTCTGTCTTATGAAGTCAAGCATGAAGAGAAGTACGTGGTTTTTTGGTTTCAAACATGGAAATTTCAAAAACCCTCTCAAGAGCTTCATTTTGGAGTGACTACGAAGGATACATGCTTAATTTTCATATTCATGTTTTAAACTTGTTTAAATCATGGTCAAACCTAGGATTTGACCAAACCTAGGGGCATATATGAATCTTTAGCAGGTGCGTTTTTTTACTAATCCATATGGAATATTTTGATAAAACCCTTTTAGAAGGCTTTGTTAAGGCCTCAAGGACAATGAGTTGGGAGGAGGCCAGGTAGACTGTAGCTAGGCATTGATTCGGAATTTATGATGCTTGCGACTTGCTTGCGTGGCTTGTTGATTTCCCAGGTGACGCAGCTTTTTTTTTGACTGCCCAGCCATGGATAGGTCATAGGAGTGCAGAGCTGTAGGCGGTGCGGATAAGTACGCGGGGCATTGATGATGTAGGTGTGTTCGGTTGCCCACGCGAGTGCAGAGCTGTAGGGTTATGCGAGTAGGCCTTTAAACTGGGAGGTGGCACAAGAAGATTTTAGTAAGGAATGGTTCCTTTCCAGAGGAATGGAATGGTTCCATCCCCGCGTTCGGTTTGGACAAAAAGGAGGTACAGAATGGTACTGTTTTTTGTTCGGTTGGAGGAATTGGAGAGCAGAACGGAATGTGGTTAAACTAAACTTTTGTCTAAGAATCGTAATTAACAATGGCAAATAGCCTTTTAAATCTTAAAATCGTAATTAACAACGCCTAATGGCCTTTTTAATCTTAAAATCGTAATTAATGTTATTTTTTGTATGGTCGGGGAATTTGGAGAGTAGAACGGAATGAAGTTAAAGTTTAATCTTTTGTCTAAATATCGTAATTAATAGTGGCCTTTTTAATCTCAAAATCATAATTAACAACAACTAATAATTTTTTTGGTTGGATTAGTGAAGTGCTTTGTAATTAATAGCGGCTAAGTAACAGCCGTTCCACCACATTCCACCGATTCGGTGGAATGGGTGCATTCTGCATATGGGGAGAATATTCCCTTTCGAGGAACCACTCGGTTCCGTTCCATTCCACAACCGAACACAAGAATGGGCTCTAGGTGCGGAACGGTTCCATTCCATTCCACTTGGTTCTGGAACCGAACACACCCTAAATGCGTTGCAATGGAAAATGACAGTGTGTGGTGGCCTGATGGTGAAGAAGAAAGGTCGGGCGAAGAGTTGTTGGCTAGAGTCGGTTTTATACGAATCGACGAGGTGCGGGATAGTTTGATTTTAAGGGCTCCTTTCATTCACAGGATAGGGAAATCATAGGAGTAGGAATGTAGGATTGGGATTTGGGATGACATGTGTAGTTAAATCCTATAATAAGATGAGTTGCGTTTGATTGCGCCAAATGAATTTTTCCATGAGGTAGGACCAAATATTTAATCCTATACTAGGATTTGCACTACTTGATGATTCCTATAGGATTATTTCCTATTGGATATGTTCATATGAATCAAACTACTAGTGTAGGAAATATTCCTATAAGATCTAAATCCTATTATCTTATACCAACCTAATATGAATCAAAGAAGCCCTAAAGGATTTTCGAAGGAATCATGTACGAAGTATGATTTTTCTAAGTCACCCAACATATATACTAGGAATAGAACTAAGTAGTACCATATACTTAGGCCCGCATGCACAAATATTAAGTGTGGATTGAGGAAGTCGATAACTTGGGAAAAAACTTTCGCAACTGCACACCTATGTTACCACCCTTGCGACGCTAATTGTCGTAGAGCTGACCTAGAACGAACTCTTGTCTCGGTTAACATGAGAGAGATAAGGGATAAATACAATTGTGATACACTTTCCTAATATTTTGTTGAATGAGATAATCTTGTGTTTTCCTAATAGGGTTAATTAAGTACACATTTGGCAGCTCGTGTGTTGCATACGTTGGTGAACTTTAGACCCCAACTATATATTATTATTTGAACTCACCTCTAACACTTAATTATGTATAATAAGGTCCCTAACTAACCTCAAACACAATTAGGTATAACAGCGGTCCATAACTAACCTCAAACACTTAATTAGGTCTTACATTGCCCCCTTAGACTACCCCTTACCCTCAGCGACGTACGCAACATGGTGTTTGGGTTGAATGGCCCACCCTATTTTAAAATGTTTTAGTTAATTATTTATGTAAAAAATTATCACATATAAAGTGGAAAAAAGAAAATTAGTAAGGTGTGCCCACCTGGCCTACGGTTGTTTTGTGCGTCCTCCACTGCGTACTCCTCTTGATCTGTGACGATGAACATAGTTCTTTAGAACACATGCAACACTTACAGTTGATAGGCCGTTGCAAAGCTAATCAATGATAAAACCTGCTTTCATAATCCATTGTACTTTGATTTAATTAGTCCCTCTAATGGACCCCAACTATGTGTGCTTGAGATTTAGCAAAATGCTTTGCCGCCGTGCCACATAACAAATAATAAACAGACCAATCAAGTTTTTATCATTGCTAGACCTAACTAAGTGTTCAAGTGCTCAATTTTGACCACATTAGAGTTGAGGGGCCAAACATAATTCTTAAATACGTGAGGGACCGAACATATACTTCTAAACACCCGAGGGACAAGACAAATTTGAGTACTATTGTTATTATTAGACTAGTCACAATGGGGAGTATCATATAATAGTATCATACATATGATACTAATGTACGATATTATTTTCACAGTCCATAGTATCATCATGTAGTAGTATAATATGTTACATGTATTTAGGGATTTGTAGAATCTCAATACAAAAGTGTGTACAAGATTTGTTTGGCAGTAATTTTTCTAGTTCTACATGATATGATACGATATCTACCTATGATACCACTATCGTCTCTTTCATCATTAACTGATATGACACATCAACATTTTGCATGCATGTAGTGCATGATACTACTTATGATATTGCCATTGCGAGTAGTCTCCCTTTGTCCTAGAGTACAATGCCAATTTGTTTTCAGAGGCAAACTTAGACTAATACTTGGGCCCGCCAATTATGAGTTGCATGTCATTCAAAACTATATCATCGGATGCTTGTTTCGATGAACTTTCCAATGGTATATTTTGCGGATGTCATAAAATTAGGCTGGTCATACTATTTCTATAGTGGGTAGTATCATGGAGTAGTATCATAGTAATGCTACATTTATTATTTTTTAGAATCTCAATGCAAATTTGTGTACAAGATTTGTTTAGCATTAAGTTTTCTCGTTGTTTGCGCTATGATACAGTATCTACCTATGTTACACTAATCTCCTCTCTCCTACTTAATTAGCTGCCACATCAACATTTTTGTGGGACCAATGTGTATGATACTAGCTATGATACTAGCACTATCATGTGGGTACCTAAATCTCGAGTCAAAGTTTGACACGAAACCGATGTGGACTTTATTCATGGTGGAAGGGAGTAACAATCATAAGCACATTATTATTATTGTTTGAACAACATTTTATTTGATGTGCCATAAGAAGTTTAGAAACTCCTAGCCCCCGGAGGTGGCGTTTTGGCACACGCGTGCATATGCACCAATTATAGAAAATGATTAAAAAAATTATATAAATGTTAATTTTTTTGGTATACATTGTGACATCATATGTTCGTTCACAAGTTTTCGTGGAAAAACGACATTTTGTGTGGCGTGTAAAAAAAGGCAAAAAATATACTGTACGTAGTCGTGTTACAACATCAAAATTTGTCTTTTTTATAGGAGCCACATAATTTTTTTGTGAGAAAACTTGTGTACCAACATAAAATGTCTAGATATACATGTAAAATTTTAGTTTAGAATTTTTTGACACTTTGAAATATGGATTCACATAATGGGAGCATATGCTCCTATGAGGCAAAGTGCATTTCCGCTAGCCCCCGCCATTTCTTATATCTCTATATTGTCTATATATCTATACCTCTACCTCTACCCCCTTGGATTCCTGAACAGACGTACAGTACTAGTAGGGCCTACTATTTATTATTATTACATACTCTAAAAAAAAAACCTACTGCAGCCAAAATTTAATATCATCGAGCGGTAAAATTCCCCGCCAACGCCCAAATATCTCGCGCCGCAAAGTTTCAGATCTGCGAATATTTTTTTCCTCAAAAGAAGGACTGCGAAATTCCCTTCTACTCCTCTATCGCCCAGCTTCGCCCTAGTTTCGCCCGCAAGCCCTCAGAGAAACCGCCCCTCTTGCCTACCTCCAGATCTTCCCGGCCGCCGCACTTCGCCGTTCAAGCTGCCACGGCTTCAAACCCCGAGGCTGCCCTATCCGCACCTACTCCGGCGTCCACCGCACCGTATCTCGTTCGCCGACTCTATCGACCACCGCACCTGACCAGCTTCGCCGACACCGACGCCACCGTGCACTGCACATCATCTGCTTCACCGACCTTCTAGTTCGGCCGGCGCGCTGAACACTTCATCGACCGCCCAGCATGTCCTTCTCCGACCCCCCAAGATCTGCTTCCCCGGCACCCACCGCAACAGCAGTCCCCTCGCCGACCTCCACGTCACCCGTAAGAACGCGGAACACGTCTAAACGCCGCCCAGAAATAGGTAACCAGACATCCCTGCGCGTTTTGTTCTGTTAGGAGTATTGCAGCTGACTGTATTTCTGAATTCGTGCTATATTTCTAACTTACAAGTGCTTTCGTTGATAACCACCTCATCCTTTAGGTTTAAACACGACGCATAAGTATGTTTTTCCGTGACCAAACCCACCCATTCGCTGAAACTCTACATGGTATCAGAGCCTAGGTTTCCTTCCTGCTAGCCGCCACAAACAGTACCAAACAAGTTCTTCCTTTGATCACAAAACCCACCGTTGAGATGTAGAAATCCAGGCGGCGGGAGGCCGCATCAGGTGCTCTGCGTCGGTTGCGGCTATCACACACAGCGATGTGAGCTGTGTGAGATCGGCGGCTGCTCGCGCGGGGAGAAAGAAGAGGGTGAAGATCGTTTTGGTTTAGAAAGGAGAGAAGAGGAAGTGAATCCGTGGCAGAGAGATCTGGATCCGTGTGAGGGGCAGAAGTTGGAGGCGTGCGGAGTGGGGCGAGCCTTTGAGCGCAGGGCGGAGCCGGAGGTTGGTGCTGGACGTTGACCAGCGCGAGCCGGTCGATGTGGCCAGGTGCGGTACGCCAGGTTGGCCAGGGCGCGCAGACGAGGCGCCATCCGAGTGGAAGTGAGGAGAAAATGGAGATGTGAGGCTGTGAGGATATGTGGTGATGGAGTTGATGAGGCTGCGGTTGAGTCGTGATGGAGTTGATGAGGCTGCGGTTTAGTGGTGATGGTGATGGTTGTGGATATGTCCAGGGGAAAGGCATGCGTGCCTGAGGTGAGACTGGTTGAGGCCTGACCGGGGGATAGGCATGGGTGCTTGAGGAGTGGATGGTTGAGGCAGGAGTTGGCTGGGGGTTTGTGGGAGAGACGGAAGAGGTGGCCGGGCAGAGTGGAGAAGAGAGGCTGAGGACATTGAGGCGAGTGTGGATGGTTCTGCGGAACTTGTGTGGTGAGGCAGCCGGGGTTGTTGAGGACGTGTATGGTTAGGAGTTGTGCGTATCCCAGATGGTTGAAGCTGGATATCTTCGCTGCTGATGAAGAGATGAATCGAGATGACAAGATGATGGAAAGTGCAATGCTGTCATGTATCCTAGGAGTTATGCTGAATGTTCATTACTGGTAGTTGTCATATGTGTCATGTTGTTGTTGCAAGATGGCCATGGTTGTTTACCCATGATCATCTTGAGGGGGTGTGTTGGACCATGAGTGAGTTTAGTAGTAGCGCTGTAGTAATATTGTATCCAGTGTGAGGCCCATAGAGGCCCATGTCCAGTGGTATTGTAACCCTAACTCAGATGATATAAATACACAGTGTGGTGGTCTGAGTAACCTAACCCACCCATTCGCTGAAACTCTACAAAATATGAGCCACCAATCATGAGCCGTTGAATGCTCTACATGTCCACGATTGACAACAACAACAACAACAAAGCCTTTATTCCCAAACAAGTTGGGGTAGGCTATACAAGTCCACAATTGACACGATTACAATTTCTCACTATTTGGCCGTAGGCTACTGCTCTAGTTACATCATGTTTGATATCTTTCTGCGATCCTGTATTACATGTTTATGCACGTCATAATGCTTCTACCAAGGTTCAAAAAAGCGCTAGGCGCTAAGCGAGCGGTGAGGCACTGCTTAGAGGAACTGCTGCTTAAGCGAGCTTAAGCGCCGCTTAAGCGCTCAGGCTAAAATCGTACGAACATGAAACAGGGAAGTCAAGATGGGCACATATACCCCTATAATATGCTGTAAATTTGTATCCTAAGCATGTAATGCTACATTTCTGAGGAATACGGGGATTAATACCTTGGTTAGCCTCGGTTTTGCTCCAATTTCTTATAAACACACAAGCAGCTAAGCAAACAATGTAACAAACACAAACAAGCAGCTAAGCTTTACTGGAGTAGCAAGCAGCTAAGCAGTAGAGGAGTAGCAAGCAGCTAAGCCAGACCTAATCACCATCAATGCATCGAGCAAGGAGCAGAGCAACACAGGCAACACACCAACACTCGCATAGAGGAGATTCTAGCACAAAACACGACCAGATTCCCTGTCTCGCTTAATCGAACGCTTAGGCCAAAAGCGAAGCGGAAGACAACCGCTCAGCGCTTAAGCGCGCTTAAGCGTACCTAGGCGTACGCTTTTTTGAACCATGGCTTCTACTACTATTTGGTGTCAATTTAATTATAGCAAAGCCGTGACTCGTAACTGTTTGTTATTATTACACGTGCAGCAGGCACATCTTACACTCATAAACGTAGAGTAAAGCTCGCCTATAATCATGTAAGTACCTGCTGTTTTTTTGTATATTGCTTAATGCAAACTTCTATATCTTGGACCTGTTTCTGTTTACAATTGGCCTCTCCTTCATGCAGAGGAGAAACAGTGAGGCACCAGGTTCTTCTGTCCAAGTACCCGATGAGGTCCGTGTGACTCAAAAAAAAGCTCACGTAAGTTCCCTGTTTTTTTTTGGAATGTTAATTTACCTCCTGTGCATAGTTCAATTGCATCATTTTCTGTATGTTGCACTACCTAAGTTGCCTAATGGAATCTAATAAAATATAAACAATGACCATATGGAACATTGCACACTGCCTTTGACCCATCTGGCATCCGGCATGCCTGGGTATAAGTTACATGATTTGGCTATGTTAATACAAGTCCTGAAATTCTATTATGTTAATTTTTTGCCTGTTGCTTCATTGAGTTTGCCTGTTGTTCCATGGCTAGTGCATGAAGTTTGATAGAAATGATCCTAGCTGAAATGATGCACTTTGTGTTTTTTTATTGCTTTATTCCTAACCTAGCTTCCTATTCTACTTGAAACATGATTGCTTTATTCCTAACCTAGCTTCCTATTCTACTTGAAACATGATTGCTAAAATAGTTATATTACTTGTTTAAATGTCTAGCTTTGTTTTTCTGAGTCCCATTGACATGATGTGGTATATCCATATTCAAATGATCTGGCTGTTTATATAATACGCTCCATGTTCAATTGCTTCATTCAGTTTCTAGTAATCTATTATACATGATGCACATGGTGCTACTTGTTATATGCCCTTTTTTGTTTGAGTTTGATCATGAATTCAAGATTAAGCATTGCCTAAACGTTGACCAACGTAGGAAGATTCCCTCCCTTGTCTATACGTTGTGAGATAGATGATGAGACCTCTCTAGCAGCGAATTTATACGCGCTAGATAACACCCCGTTTAATTCGGTCCTGTTGGGACTCGAACCCGGGTGGGCTGGCTGCGCACTCGCAAGCCTTGCCACTGAGCTAGCACTCAGTTCTCAGATTAAGCAATGCCTCGTTATGCTTAATTTAAATGTTATGGCACTTCATACAAGCCATACAATTAATTGTTGCATTGACCTTCTGCGATGTCGAAGGCACTATCTGAGTCATGCTTAAATCAATCATACATTATTTTCCTAATAGTATCAAATCCAACATGCACATCTTTTGACTGTATTTGGCTATTTGCTAGATTTCTTCTGTGCAGTGACCTGGCTTCGTTATTGGGCACATGATGTCTAGTTGCTTGGTTCATTGTATACATCATCGCCATGATCTAGTTTGGTTTGTTCTAAGAGGCATGTGGCTTAACTGGTTTCTTTGTTGTATCTGCCCATGGTTCTTTCAAAATTATGTCAACAATGCTGTTTGTTTGCCTTGTATTGTATTGCATTTTAACTTGTTTTGTCTTAGTTTCAGCCTGCAAACAAAGCTGTAATGTCAGTAGGGACAACCCATTTATCAAGTGTTGCGGTCATTTCACAGAGCAACAGTGACAGTGGCACGTGCTCTCATTGGTCCACTGAGTCCGGTACACCAACCATTCCAGAAGAAATAGATGTACGAGGCTCTATTTTGGATTGCTTGCTATGTTATATCAGCTCAATGATGTCCTTGAAATTGGAGGTCTTTTATTGCATCATATGATGTTGTAACTTGTTTTATCTAAATTTCAGGCTTCAAATAAAGCTACAATGCCAGAAGCAAGGGCCAATGCCTCAAGTATTGATGTTTCACAAAGCAGCAGTGAGAGTGCATATTGCTCGCATAGGCCCATGGTATCTATTGGTCAACTTAATCCGGCACAAAGAGATTTCGGGGATGCACTCCAAGAGGCAGTTGATATATTTGGGCGGGAAAACAAAGATGCTGATGAATTAATTGCCAAGACACGCCAAGAGATACATGAATTGAAAAATAGGCAAACTTTGACAGAAAATGTTCTAAAGAATCTCCTATGCACTTGTCATGGTAAGCCAGTTGTGATGTGTCTGGGAATTGAAGGTGTCTAAATAAACTTTGATTCTGTTGTTCAGTCAAGTGGACTGCTGATGCCAATGCTGTAACTAATTACTGCTCAAAATTTCGTTCAAAATTTCGTGGTCTGTAATAATTGCAAATTTTGTTGTTGTACTAAAATTAGATATGTTCCATGTGGCTGCTGTATTTTGTGTGAAATAATTTCCTGATGTGTACTTCAATTAAACCATAAATCGACTGCATGCTGAAAATTTGAATCTGAGCGCACGTGTGAACTATTTTCTGCTCGTAATGCAATAACGGCTGTTTCTTGGAAGGACTACGTACATGGGTGAAAAGTTAGAGAAGCTACAGTACTCTAACTTGAAGGTGAAAAGTTAGAGAAGCTACAGTACTCTAACTTTCCTTCCCCCAAACCATATGTCTAAAATCCAAATAATTTAAATTAATTTGCACAATACAAACTTGTGTCTTGCATTTGAAGTAATTACATGCAGAGAAAATTATGGTGTAATAAAATTTAGTTTAGTTTTTAAACATCTACAGTAATCACCTTTATTAGTTAAAGACAGTGCATAACCTTGTACTTATGCTACAGAAGCCTGACTTTGCTTCTTTATTTTTCCTGACTTAGCTCCTTCACGTTAGAGGATACGGTTCCCGTACATGGTAGCCCATTAATAATTATGCCTGCTAGCAAGATAGATGGTCCTTATTATAGTCAGGCATGTCAACTTGTATGATTAAAAGTAGTTCGTACACATTAAATCTACCATCTGCATTTTTCTCTGTAATAACTTTTCTTTTTACACTACTCAAAACTTGTCTGGCTAATATGAAATTTGAGATGGCAAAACCCGGGAAAGATAAAGATATCACCAAAAACTCTTTCCTGCGAAATGCTGGGTTTTGAAGCCCAAGTCCAAGTCTTTCTCTGCTCAAGTTTTGGAGGAACAACTCCAAGTAGAACGAGTTGCAACAGCTATGCTAAGAACAAAAGTTGACATGTTGAGATCGAGATTAGAAGCATGTGATGCCCTACTGCACGAGGCCAATCAAGTTCGTTATAATCTCCCAAAGACTAAGAAAATGCCATAGATAATTGGAGATGAACACTAACATAGTGAGTACATTGGTCTTGTGAAATGTTTCCTTAGATTAAGGCACCGTTCAGACTTTTGTTGGTGGATGCATTTATCTGCGGTTGGGATCAACTTGGTAGTTGTTCCTGTGGATGTTATATAAATTAATTGCCTAGCCTTTTTTGAATCAGTTCGAACTTAAATGGTATCATAGCCAAGGTCTCAAGTTTGAATTGTCGAACGTGTGGTTTAATTTAATCTCTGTCGGGCGGCAAAATCTCCCACCAATCCTGAAATATTTCAAACGCATTTTTGAATGGGATTAAGAAGATAGATCATGATCATGGTAGTGACCTATATTCAACGTGATGATGATTTGATTTTGCACTCGGCCATGAACAGAGGTACTAGTACGGTGTCACAATTTTTTATCATTATACTTGTACCTTAGCGAAATTCAAAATCTCATAGCGGCAAAACTTCCCGCCCACAAAATACAAAAATTTCACACGCTTCCAAATTCCCATTCTACCCCTGTGGAGATGACAGCAAAGTCGGTTGGTGAGGGGTTTGCCCGTCATTTTTTCGATCACCACCTCCCTAGCCCGGAAACCCTCCCAAAAAAAATACATTTCCTTCAGTCTCTCATCTGAGACCACCCACCGGAACTTCTCAAGTCCCTCTCTCTACCACCTCCACGACCACCGCACCGGAACATCCCCGCCGGACTTCCCTGGCCTACCCGAGCCCTCGCGATCCTCGTCATCCGGCTGCCTGCCGGAGCCGCTTCATCGACGCCGTCATCAACCGGACCGGATCATCCCCGCCGAACCTCGAAACCATATGCTCATCCAGCAGTCTACCGCAGTCGCTTCAGCTGCGGTATCGTCCACCCCGCCGGAGCCGCTTCGCCGGATCCGTCGTCCACCGCATCGGATCTTGCTCACCGACACCGTTGTGCATGAACCGGATCTGCTTCACCGGCGCAGTGCATGATCTAAACTCTTCTACTGTCGCTTTTCTATTGCTTGCCTGCAAGTTCTTGTTTAATCTTGGGGGAACCTGTTTGTGCTAACGACGCGCCGTTACGTTTTTGCAGATGAGATGAGTAATCATGAAGTGTAATGGCCGTCTCTCCAACCCCAAGTAGCACATGTAGCGTACTTCATCACCGGATCTATCAACCCCAGGAAGATCTGTTGTGACTCCCACAGAGTGCTTCTCCTAATGTAAGTCCCTTGTTTTAGCGCCATGTTCTGGGTTCAGTTTCTTGTTTGTCTGAAGCTCTTTTAGTTCATTCCTAGCTATGACCGTAACACGTTGCTATTTTCTACTTCATTGCTAACTTTAAGCGATTGAACATTTTGGTTTGCATTCCCTGCTCTGTAGATGTAGCCATCATAACTTCATCTTGCTCAGTCGTTGTTACAAAAATTATAGGTATTATAGTAACATCCTGCTATTATTTAGTTCATGGCCAATTTTAAGTAATTGCACATGTTGGTTCGCATTCCCTGCTCTATAGCTTTTGGCATCGTAACTTCTATATTTGGTTTACATTCCCTGCTCTGTAGATCTAGCCATCATAACTTTATCTTGCTCAGTCGTTGTTACAAAAATTATGGCCTGCTACTATGTTGTTTGTGCAAATTTTTCTCCATGAACATGTTGGCTTGCATTCCCTGTACTACAGGTGATGCCATTGTTTTGTATCTAGTTCATTGTAAGCTAACAAAGTAAGGACTTAGTTTGGCATGCTATCACTCTGCTATCTAGCATGTAGTACAAATAAACTTGTCATACTACTAGATAATAATTTTGCGTGCCATCTTGTTCTTCAAAAGCTGCATTATTGACTTGTTTCTCTGACTTGGCATGACGCTCACATATGGAAAGCTGAACATATTGGTTTGCATTCCCTCTTATACAAGTTCACAGGTGATCCCACTATATTCTGTATCTGGTCCATCCTAAGCTCCAGCATTAACTATCCTCCATGTGTTGCTCATTACAAGTTTATATCCCGAAACATCTTGATTTGCATCCCCTTCACTATAAGTTCAGGAGTATTATTTAGTTCACGGCCAAAGTGAAGTAATTGCACTTGGCACATGTTGGTTCACATTCCCTCCTCTTTAGCTTTTGCCATCGTAACTTCTATTTTTGGTTTACATTCCCTGCTCTGTAGATGTAGCCATCATAACTTCATCTTGCTCAGTCGTTGTTACAAAATTTATAGCCTGCTACTCTGTTGTTCATGCCAATTTTGTACTCCCTGAACATGTTGGTTTGCATGGGACTCGACAGTAGTAAGTCTGTTGTTTCATTCTAACATGCTCTGTTATATTGGCTGTTGGTATGCGGCATGCACTCTTTGTTTGCTTATTGTGCGCATTACAATGATCTTGTTATAACGACGAAATGATGAGTTCCAAATTCTTTGGCAAACAATATTGTAGTGTCTTTGCCTTTCCATTGTTGCTGTCTTAACTTGTAATGTCTTTGTTTCGGATATAGGTGCTGCATGGACAACTTAAAAGATTGCCGGATCGCTTCATTGTATTGCTAGGTTTAATTACCATTCAATTTCTCTGGGTTCTGTAATATTTTTTCAATGCCTTGCAGCTGATGTAATATTTAGTTAGTTTTTATAGTTCTTTCGCGCATTTTTTCTTTGGTGCTTGTGGTAAGTGAGGCTATCCGAGAGAAATCAATGCTGCGTAAATATTCTCAGTATCTAAATCACGAATTCCCATCCCTTAAACGGCCCATTTAAGCGAAATCACATATGTGCCTGCCCGCAAATTCCTAAAGCCCATATTATGCCAGCATATAAACAGCAACTAAACGGGCTGGCCCACTTACTTATTGGGCTGGCCCACTTACTTATTGGGCCAGCCCATTTGATTGACCCCACACTCTAATTGGGCTGGCCCACTTGCTTTAAGGTGGACCCCACCCACTACTTAGTTGGGCCAGCCCAATTGCTTTTGTGGTGGACCCCACATACTAAATGGGCCGGCCCTTTAAGAGGAAAGTGGGACCCACCTGTGTTTTTGGCCCGGCCCATCTTGTTGGGCCGGCCCACCTGCTATATGGTGGACCCCACAAACTAATTGGGCCGGCCCACCTGCTATATGGTGGACCCCACATACTAATTGGGCCGGCCCTTTAACAGGAAAGTGGGACCCACCTGTGCTTTTGGCCCGGCCCACTAATTTGTTGGGCCAGCCCATTTGCTTTTGTGGTGGACCCCACATACTAAATGGGCCGGCCCTTTAAGAGGAAAGTGGGACCCACCTGTGTTTTTGGCCCGGCCCACTATCTTGTTGGGCCGGCCCACTTGCTATATGGTGGACCCCACATACTAGTTGGGCCGGCCCTTTAACAGGAAAGTGGGACCCACATGTGTTTTTGGCCCGGCCCACTATCTTGTTGGGCCGGCCCACTTGCTATATGGACACGTACTAAATGGGCGGCCCTTTGCGGAAAGTGGGACCCACCGTATTTTGGCCGGCCCACTATTTTGTTGGGCCGGCCCACTTGCTATATAGTGGACCCCACAAACTAAATGGGCGGCCCTTTAACGAGGAATGTGGGACCCACTGTGTTTTTAGCCGAGCCACTATTTTGTTGAGGCGGCCCTTGCTATATGGTGGACCCCACAAACTAAATGGGCCGACCCTTTAACTGGAAAGTGGGACCCACCTGTGTTTTTGGCCCGGCCCACTAGCTTGTTGGGCCGGCCCACTTGCTATACGGTGGACCCCACACACTAAATGGGCCGGCCCTTTAACAGGAGGACCCCACATGTTAAATGGGCCGGCCCATTTAAGTTTTGACCAGTCAACCTTAGAGGTTAGGCCCGGCCCACGTAACTAATGGACCAGCCCAGCTATATAGTTGATAACGTTGCATAGAAAACAAAAATTTTCCTACCGCGAACACGAAATCCAAGCCAAGATGCAATCTAGAAGACGGTAGCAACGAGGGGATGATCAAGACTAACCCTTGAAGAGATTCCAAAGCCTATAAGAGTAGGCTCTTATTGCTGCGGTAGACGATCACTTGCCGCTTGCAAAAGCGCGTAGAAGATCTTGATCACGATCGCTTCCGGCGCCACGAACGGGCAGCACCTCCGTACTCGGTCACACGTTCGGTTGTTGATGAAGACGACGTCCACCTCCCCGTTCCAGCGGGCAGCGGAAGTAGTAGCTCCTCTTGAATCCGACAGCACGACGGCGTGGTGTCGGTGGTGGTGGAGAAATCCGGCGGAGCTTCGCTTAAGCGTGCGGGATGTGGTGGAGGAGAGAGACCGCTAGGGTTTGGGGAGAGAGGGGGGTTGGGCGCCGGCCCTCTAAGGGGTGCGGCCAAGGCTGAGGCTTGAAGTGGTCAGCCCCCTCTCTATGCCCCTCATTATATAGGTGGAAGCCCCAAGAGTTCTAGTCCAAGTCTTCGAATAAGACCCCAACACTAAAACCTCCCATATGTGGGAAACCTACTCAAGGAGGGAGTCCTACCCAAGGTGGGACTCCCACCTTTCCTTGAGGTGGGTTGGCCGGCCACCCTAGGGGAGTCCACCTTGGACTCCTCCCCTTTAGGGTTGGCTGGTCATGCAAGTGGAGTCTCTTCGGGACTCCACTTTCCAAAGTGCCATTCTTCCGGACTTTTCTAGAACCTTCTAGAACCTTCCATAAATGCACCGGATCATTTCCAAACTTGGAATATGACTTCCTATATATGAATCTTATTCTCCGGACCATTCCGGAACTCCTCGTGATGTCCGGGATCTCATCCGGGACTCCGAACAAATATTCGAACTCCATTCCATATTCAAGTTCTACCATTTCAACATCCAACTTTAAGTGTGTCACCCTACGGTTCGTGAACTATGCGGACATGGTTGAGTACTCACTCCGACCAATAACCAATAGCGGGATATGGAGATCCATAATGGCTCCCACATATTCAACGATAACTTAGTGATCGATTGAACCATTTACATACGATACCGATTCCCTTTGTCACGCGATATTTTACTTGTCAGGTTTGATCTTCGGTATCACTCTATACCTTGTTCAACCTCGTCTCCTGACAAGTACTCTTTACTCGTATCGTGGTATGTGGTCTCTTATGAACTTATTCATATGCTTGCAAGACATTAGACGACATCCCACCGAGAGGGCCCAGAGTATATCTATCCGTCATCGGGATGGACAAATCCCACTGTTGATCCATATGCCTCAACTCATACTTTCCGGATACTTAATCCCACCTTTATAACCACCCATTTACGCAGTGGCGTTTGGTGTAATCAAAGTACCTTTTCGGTATAAGTGATTTACATGATCTCATGGTCATAAGGACTAGGTAACTATGTATCGAAAGCTTATAGCAAATAACTTAATGACGAGATCTTATGCTACGCTTAATTGGGTGTGTCCATTACATCATTCATATAATGATATAACCTTGTTATTAATAACATCCAATGTTCATGATTATGAAACTAATCATCCATTAATCAACAAGCTAGTTTAAGAGGCATACTAGGGACTTCTTGTTGTCTACATATCACACATGTACTAATGTTTCGGTTAATACAATTATAGCATGATATATAAACATTTATCATAAACATAAAGATATAAATAATAACCACTTTATTATTGCCTCTAGGGCATATCTCCTTCAGTCTCCCACTTGCACTAGAGTCAATAATCTAGTTTACATTTGTAAAGATATAACACCTTGGCCTTATGGTGCTTTATCATGTATTGCTCACGGGAGAGGTTTTTAGTCAACGGATCTGACACGCTCAGAAACGTATGTATTTTGTAATTCATTTGCGTCTCAACGCATCACTCATTTCCAAATGAGTTGGCATTAAATATGTTTGATCTTCTGGTGGAACCTTAATTCCGCTGTCTGAAATATGTCACTAATATTGTCACACACAATATAGCTTCAAAGTTCTGACTCTGTCGGAACTACACCAAGTTCTCAAAGAACCTCTTGACTTAACATCCTTTGTCATTGTCAAAATAATGACATACTCTGCCTTCTTTTGTAGAATCCGTCACAATATTTAGAACTCTTCTAAATCTAGCATAGACAACTTCTAGCTCATTGTGCTACCTTTTAAACAACACTTAGTCTAATTTGAGATTGAAATTATATTTTATATGTGACAAAACCAATATCGGTGTAACACCTTACAGCGATTTGTTTGTCATTTCTTCATACAAATATATATATATATATCCTTAGTTCTTCTAAAGTACTCAAGGATATTCTTACTGTTGTCCAATGATCATCATATGAATCATTCTGGTATATGCTCATAACAATTTATAGCACATGATATCGTTGTGTACATATTATTCGTGATCTATAATCACTCATGTGTTTTTACTCATTGAGTGTCAGATACACTCAAGTCTTGTTAAACCTTCACATGACAAGAACATTTTCTTAATATTTCTATATTGAACTACTTCAATATCCATCATATGTACTTTGACTTAAACTTATTTATGTGTTTCAATCTATCTTCATAGATCTTGACACTAAATTTGTTTCAGTCCATATCCTTTCATTGAAGTTAATTCTCAATGAAACCTTTTTAATCAAGTATATAATTACATCATTTATAACCAACTATATGTCACCTACATAAAGTATTATAAATGTGTCTTAGCGCTCCCACTTAATTTCTTGCAAATGCAAGCCTCTTCATCGTCTCTGATGAAATCAAAAACTCTTTGACTATTTCATCTGGTGAAGATTCCAACTCCGTGATACTTACTTCATCCAATTGAAGCTTGTATACCTATCTAGTATTCCACGGACCAGCAAAACTCTTGGTTGTATCTTGTATACATACTTCTGTTAAGTAGTGTATTTTGCCATCCTACTAGCATATCTCATAAAAGAAATATGTAGTGATTACTAGAATAATCCACATAGACTATAAGCATTGCTACGGAAGATCTAATCTTATCGTATTCAACTCTTTGAACTTTGTCGTAAACAATTTTTCGACAAGTCAAGCTTTCTTCAAGGATATTTCATCCAAGTCTATCAATTTCATAGATCCATTTACTTTCATAAAGTATTCATCTATCTTGGATTTCATGGCGCATGGCCATTTTAACGGAGTCAGGGCCCATCATAACTTCTTTGTTTGTAGTTGGTTTATTATTGTTCAAAATCAATCCTTTGTCCACAAATCATTTATTTGATCACAAAGTAAACCATACCTACAAGGTTCAATATGTACTTCGATCTCCATGGCTAAAACACTTTGTAGTCATGGGAGCCATGATCGTCGTGGCCGCTTCCGAAACCAATTCCGATGCTTGCGCTACTCTGATCATTATGCTCAGGTTCATAAACCTTATCAAATTATATTGTCCTCCCACTCAAAAACTTCACTAGAAACAATTTCTTGGATAAGAAACATTGACAAACACTTTTGTCTTTGTCTTGTGGGAAGAATTCCCAATTAAATCTCTGGGATAACCAACAAAGACATTCATCCGATTTTGGTTGTAAACTCTTAGACCAAAATTTAAAGAAAGACTATTAGGGTTTATACCCATGCCATAACTTGTATGGTGTCATTTCAACGGATCATGATGATGCTCTATTCAGTGTAAAAGCGGTAGTCACTAAAGCATAATCCACAAAAATATAATGGCGTTAATATCTTATCTCATCATTGATCCAACAAGGTTTGGATACATCTCTTGGATACTTCATCATCACTATGATACTCCAAGAAACGTGAGTTGTAGAACAATTTCATAACTCTCTTAGATGTTCGCTAAAACTCGTAATTCAAATATTTCCACCATGATCCAATCATAGATATTTGACTTTTCTATTACGATGATTTCCACTTCATGCTGAAATTTATTTGAATCCATTCAAATGTTTCAAACTTTTCCTTATTGAATATATCCACATATATACTCAATTCATTGTTTGAAAGTTTTCATGAAGTAGAAGAATCTCCCGCACATAACTATGCTTAATTGAACCACATACATCATCATGTATTTTTCACTAAGTTAGTTGCCCGTTCAACTCTTGGCCTATGAACGGTATTTTAATCATTCTCTTTAGAAAAGATTTGCAAGCGTCCAAATGATTCAAAAATCAAATGACTCCAAAAATCCATTTGCATGGAGTTCCTTCATGCGTTCCTTTCTAACATGACCTAAATGGCGGTTCCACAAATAAGTGGAATTCAAATCATTTGCCTTATGGCATTTTAGCGTCAGTTTTATGTATGTGTGTTTCACCATTAAGATTTATAATAACTTATCCATCGTACATGGAGTAATGTCATAATTTGAACAACTCATTGTTTTCATTTGACCAGAGCAAAATAACAATTATTAAGTTCTTTATTATAAATTCTAAGGGCTAGATAGAATGCCAACGATGAACATAATAACACTTTATTTTTGTTCCAGACGTGCATTCCTATCATATTCCTTGTCAGTCACTTAGGCCATTGTATTCTTGTATTGCGTTGTTTTGTATGACACTTCATACCAACCAATATGGTACTAATACCCAAGAATTTCATTGTGTGACTTAACTAGGAATACAACCATAACATGTATATCATTTATATACACCTGAGCTAGACTTTCTAGTCTTTTCTTTTCTTTTGCCAAAATATCTTTTGCAGTTTCTCTTTTAGCTTTCCTCATTATTCAGAAAAACATTTCAACATCAATAACTTCTAGGTTTGTTGGTCAAATACCAATAACCTTGAGGTTCTTTCTTTGAAGTTGATCATCATATGACAAGTGTTCCAGATTTCACTATTAGTAACTTTGTAATATGATGAACAATTTCACTCATAATTTTATCCATCATATCATGACGACTTTCCGAGACCATGTCTGTACATGCTAGGCTCGTAAAGTTTTAACCTTGGTATTTGCATGTGCAAATCTAGCTTGCACCCGTTGTATGCACACGTAGAATCTATCACACCCGATCATCACGTGATGCTTCGAAACGACGAGTCTTAGCAACGGTGCATACTAAGGACGATCACTTCATGGATATACGAATATCGTTAGTGCCCCAATAGTTGGAGGATTGTGACGCCTGGCGTCTTCAACCTTCGTACATTCCCATAAAACTTATGAGTTTATGTAGTCTCACTAGATTATATTCTATTATCTTGTAATAAGGTCTTAGATATCACATATATCTCATACCTTGATTATTTCTGAAAACTAAATTTTCAGCTCCTTACTTTTCAAACAAATTTGAACTTCAAGTTTGACGGAGACAAGATAACTTTAGGTACTAATTGAAAACATAGCTCTTTGAATCAACAATGTGAGGTTTACTAAAAGTTTGCAATAGGACTTAATCAATTCTTGATTCTTTAACAATACGGTACCAATCCGTAAAGTTTCTTATCAGATTTTAACAGTATTTCTATCTCAATAACAAGACTAGCGCATAGTAGTAAACGGATGCCAATACTACAAAATTAATTCAAAATACTACTCAGACTATGTTTATGATAATTAGTTCATGTTTTAATCTAATTACTAATGAACTCCCACTTAATACAACATCCCTCATAGTTGTTAAGTGGTACACGATCCAAATCCACTACACCAAAACCGATCATCACGTGAGATGATGTAGCTTCAATGGTGAACATCAACATGTTGATCATATCATCCATATGACTCGTGTTCAACCTTTCGGTTTCCGTTGTCCCGAGGCCATGTCTGTACATGCTAGGCTCGTCAAGCAAACCCAAGTATTCCGCGTGTGCAACATGGCTTACACCCGTTGTATGTGAATCGTTGAATCTATCACATCCGATCATCACGAGATGCTTTGAAACGACGAACTGTTACAACGGTGCATACGAGGGGAGAACACTTTATTATCTTGATATTAATGTGAGGGATCATCTTATAATGCTACCGTCGCGATCTAAGCAAAATAAGATGCATAAAGGATTAACATCACATGCAATTCATATGTGATATGATATGGCCCTTTTGTCTTTGCGCCTTTGATCTTCATCTCCAAAGCACGGACATGATCTC
Organism: Lolium multiflorum; assembly: GCA_030979885.1. Taxonomy (NCBI): domain Eukaryota; kingdom Viridiplantae; phylum Streptophyta; class Magnoliopsida; order Poales; family Poaceae; genus Lolium; species Lolium multiflorum. Next base: position 32,008 of record JAUUTY010001514.1, read on the forward strand.
CATCATCAACGGGCATGATCTCCATCATTGTCGGCGTAGCGTCAAGGTTCATGGCGCCGTCTTCTGGTTGTTCACCTCATGTAGCAACTATTACAACTACTTTGAAATACTACTCAACATGAAAATTAAAGACAACCATAAGGCTCCTGCCAGTTGCCACAATACAATAATGATCATCTCATACATATTCATCATCATATCATGGCCATATCACATCACCAAACCCTGCAAAAACAAGTTAGACGTCTCTAATTTGGTTTGCATATTTTACGTGGTTTAGGGTTTTCGAGTAAGATCTAATCTACCTACGAACATGAACCACAACGGTGATACTAGTGTTGTCAATAGAAGAGTAAGTTGAATCTTCACTATAGTAGGAGAGACAGACACCCGCAAAGCCTCTTATGCAATACAAGTTGCATGTCGAACGAGGAACAAGTCTCATGAACGCGGTCATGTAAAGTTAGTCCGGGCCGCTTCATCCCACTATGCCACAAAGATGCAAAGTACTCAAACTAAAGATAACAAGAGCATCAACGCCCACAAACCATTGTGTTCTACTCGTGCAACCATCTATGCATAGACACGGCTCTGATACCACTGTAGGATAACGTTGCATAGAAAACAAAAATTTTCCTACCGCGAACACGCAATCCAAGCCAAGATGCAATCTAGAAGACGGTAGCAACGAGGGGATGATCAAGACTAACCCTTGAAGAGATTCCAAAGCCTATAAGAGTAGGCTCTTATTGCTGCGGTAGACGATCACTTGCCGCTTGCAAAAGCGCGTAGAAGATCTTGATCACGATCGCTTCCGGCGCCACGAACGGGCAGCACCTCCGTACTCGGTCACACGTTCGGTTGTTGATGAAGACGACGTCCACCTCCCCGTTCCAGCGGGCAGCGGAAGTAGTAGCTCCTCTTGAATCCGGCAGCACGACGGCGTGGTGTCGGTGGTGGTGGAGAAATCCGGCGGAGCTTCGCTTAAGCGTGCGGGATGTGGTGGAGGAGAGAGACCGCTAGGGTTTGGGGAGAGAGGGGGGTTGGGCGCCGGCCCTCTAAGGGGTGCGGCCAAGGCTGAGGCTTGAAGTGGTCAGCCCCCTCTCTATGCCCCTCATTATATAGGTGGAAGCCCCAAGAGTTCTAGTCCAAGTCTTCGAATAAGACCCCAACACTAAAACCTCCCATATGTGGGAAACCTACTCAAGGAGGGAGTCCTACCCAAGGTGGGACTCCCTTCCTTGGGGGGTTGGCCGGCCACCCTAGGGGAGTCCACCTTGGACTCCTCCCCTTTAGGGTTGGCTGGTCATGCAAGTGGAGTCTCTTCGGGACTCCACTTTCCAAAGTGCCATTCTTCCGGACTTTTCTAGAACCTTCTAGAACCTGCCATAAATGCACCGGATCATTTCCAAACTTGAATATGACTTCTATATATGAATCTTATTCTCCGGACCATTCCGGGACGCCTCGTGATGTCCGGGATCTCATCCGGGACTCCGAACAAATATTCGAACTCCATTCCATATTCAATATTCAAGTTCTACCATTTCAACATCCAACTTTAAGTGTGTCACCCTACGGTTCGTGAACTATGCGGACATGGTTGAGTACTCACTCCGACCAATAACCAATAGCGGGATCTGGAGATCCATAATGGCTCCCACATATTCAACGATGACTTAGTGATCGAATGAACCATTCACATACGATACCAATTCCCTTTGTCACGCGATATTTTACTTGTCCGAGGTTTGATCATTGGTATCACTCTATACCTTGTTCAACCTCGTCTCCTGACAAGTACTCTTTACTCGTACTGTGGTATGTGGTCTCTTATGAACTTATTCATATGCTTGCAAGACATTAGACGACATCCCACCGAGAGGGGGCCCAGAGTATATCTATCCGTCATCGGGATGGACAAATCCCACTGTTGATCCATATGCCTCAACTCATACTTTCCGGATACTTAATCCCACCTTTATAACCACCCATTTACGCAGTGGCGTTTGGTGTAATCAAAGTACCTTTCCGGTATAAGTGATTTATATGATCTCATGGTCATAAGGACTAGGTAACTATGTATCGAAAGCTTATAGCAAATAACTTAATGACGAGATCTTATGCTACGCTTAATTGGGTGTATCCATTACATCATTCATATAATGATATAACCTTGTTATTAATAACATCCAATGTTCATGATTATGAAACTAATCATCCATTAATCAACAAGCTAGTTTAAGAGGCATACTAGGGACTTCTTGTTGTCTACATATCACACATGTACTAATGTTTCGGTTAATACAATTATAGCATGATATATAAACATTTATCATAAACATAAAGATATAAATAATAACCACTTTATTATTGCCTCTAGGGCCAGCCCAGCTATATAGTTGACCGGTCAAACTATGTCATCTGGCCCGGCCCGCTTAAGACGTGGCAGGCCTCGTGTGGGCCTACCATCTACCACGGGGTTTCAGCCGGTTAACGCCGTTAACTGGCAGTTAACGGCGTCTGCCACGTGTCAGTTTGCATGACGTCAGCAGTCAACGGGCTCCCGAAAACACTTCCGCAACGGTCCGATTTTCCGTGGCGGAAGGGCGCCCAAGCGCGACGGACCGAAAAAATCGTCGTTGGACTTTGCCTGACGCAGTTTCGACAACGGAACCCATATCGTCGGGTTAGGCCCATAGGCGACGAAAAATACCCCTTAGCGGACGATTTTGAGACGTTGTCTATCAGAACTTTTCTTGTAGTATTGGAAACTTTGTTCTAATACTATAATAATCAAGCAGAGGCTTTTACACCAGCAGGTCTGTCACTTACGTGTGGTGCCCATGCGTGAGGTCCCACACTTCAGTGAGCACAAGTCACGTGCAATAGGTACGCAAACTCCCAGCCATTTTCTTTGTCAAGAGAAAGACATGAGGATGCGTATTGGAAGTCTGTGGGTCCTTCTAGATCCTTCGGTTGTCCTCTCACAAAAAAATAAATCTCTCTCATTCGGCCTCGCTCGACTCGGCTAGCTCGCACCTCCTGCTCAGCGACCAAACCCTGCACAAATTCAACATCATCACCCGAAAAAGGGGAGACACCATAATTCTCTCCCTTCTTCTC
>JAUUTY010001515.1:0-35094 GCA_030979885.1 Lolium multiflorum
GCAAGTTTTCCCTCAGAAAGAAACCCAGGTTTAATCGAACCAGTAGGAGCCAAGAAGCACGTTGAAGGTTGATGGTCACGAAATGTGATGCGGCGCAACACCAGAGTTAGGCTAGCAGGAACACACAACACAACCAGGAAAGTACTTTGCCCCAACGAAATAGTGAGGTTGTCAATCTCACCTGTTCTTTGTAACAAAGTAAACGTATCGAGTTGAAGATGTTTGCAAAGAAAAACCAATAAACACAATTGCAGTAGATTGAATGCTATGTAAAGAATAGGAGCCGGGGTCCACGGTTCACTAGAGGTGTCTCTCCCATAGATAAAAGCATGTTGGGTGAACAAATTACGATCGGGCAATTGACAAATAGAAAGGCATAACAATGCATATACATGATATGATAAATATAGTGAGATTTAATTGGGCATTACGACAAAGTACATAGACCGCCATCCAGCTGCATCTATGCCTAAAAAGTCCGCCTTGGGTTATCATCAGACCCCCTCAGATATTAAATTTGCAAAGCAACGAGACAGATTACATTAAGTATGGTGCGTAATGTAATCAACAACTACATCCTTAGACACATAACATCAATGTTTTATCCCTAGTGGCAACAAACATCCACAACCTTAGAACTTTATGTCACCTGTCCGAGATTCAATGGAGGCATGAACCCACTATCGAGCATAAATACTCCCTCTTGGAGTTAAGAGTAAAAACTTGGCAAGAGCCTCCTAATAACGGCGAGCATGCAAGATCATAAACAACACATGAACAATAGATTGATAATCACCATAATCATAGTACTCTCTATCCATCGGATCCAGACAAACACAACATATAGTATTATTACAGATAGATGATCTTGATCATGTTAGGCAGCTCACAAGATCCAACAATGAAGCACAACAAGGAGAAGACGACAATCTAGCTACTGCTATGGACCCATGGTCCAGGGGTGAACTACTCACTCATCACTCCGGAGGCGACCATGGCGGTGTAGAGTCCTCGGGAGATGAATCCCCTCTCCGGCAGGGTGCCGGAGGCGATCTCCAGAATCCCCCGAGATGGGATTCGCGGCGGCGGCATCTCTGTAAGGTTTTCCGTATCGTGGCTCTCGGTGCTGGGGGGCGACGGGAGCTTTAAGTAGGCGGAGGGTCAACGCGGGGAGCCACACGGGGGCCCGGGGGCGAGTCGCGCGGCCGGGGCAGGCGCATGGTGCCGCCTACAGCCGCCTCGTGGCCCCACCCGTTATCTCTTGATTCTTGCAGGCTCGTGCAAAAATAGGACACGAGAAGAGAAGTTTCGTCCAATTCGAGAATATTTCTTTACTAGGATTCCTGAAACCAAAAACAGCTGACAATTGGCTCTTGACATCTTGTTAATAAGTTAGTGAAGTGCATAAATATGACATATAATGTGCATAAAACATATGAGTATCATCATAAAAGTAGCAGGAACATAAGAAATTATCGATACGTTGGAAACGTATCAGCATCCCCAAGCTTTGTTCTGCTGTCCCGAGCAGGTAAAGCGATAACAAAGATAATTTCGAAGTGACATGCCATCATAATCTTGATCATACTATTTGTAAACATATGTAATGAATGCAGCGATCAAAGCAAAAGTAATGACATGAGTAAACAAGTGAATCATATAGCAAGACTTTTCATGAATAGTACTTCAAGGCAAGCATCAATAAGTCTTGCATAAGAGTTAACTCATAAAGCAATAAATCAAAGTAAAGGTGTTGAAACAACACATAGGAAGATTAAGTTTCAGCGGTTGCTTTCAACTTATAACATGTATATCTCATGAATATTGTCAACATAAAGTATTATAACAAGTGCAATATGCAAGTATGTAGGAATCAATGCAGAGTTCACACAATTGCTTCTTAAGGTGGAAGGAGATAGGTGAACTGACTCAACATAAAAGTAAAAGAAAGGTCCTTCAAAGAGGAAAGCATCGATTGCTACATTTGTGCTAGAGCTTTTATTTTGAAAACATGAAACAATTTTGTCAACGGTAGTAATAAAGCATATGTATCATGTAAATTATATCTCACAAGTTGCAAGCCTCATGCATAGTATACTAATAGTGCCAGCACCTCGTCCCTACTTAGCTTGGACCTAACTGGATCATCACAATGCACATGTTTTGACCAAGTGTCACAAAGGGGTACCTCCATGCCTGTACAAAGGTCTAAGGAGAATGCTAGCATTTTGGATTTCTCGCTTTTGATTATTCTCAACTTAGACATCCATACCGGGACAACATGGACAACAGATAATGGACTACTCTTAAATGCATAAGCATGTAGCAATGATTATTATTCTCATATGAGATTGAGGATATATGTCCAAAACTGAAACTTCCACCATGATTCATGGCTTTAGTTAGCGGCCCAATGTTCTTCTCTAACAATTTTGCATACTCCAACCACTAAATGATAGATCCTTCAGACAAGACGGACATGCTGTAACTCACCTGATATTCAACAATAGTTGATGGCGTTCCCGAAGCATAGTTATCGCACAACAAGCAATTTAATAAATATAAAGTGCATAAGTATATAATACTCAGTAGTTTTTAAGGCTATTTTGTCCCATGAGCTTTATATATTGCAAGGTGAATGATGGAATTTTAAAGGTAGCACTCAAGCAATTTACTTTGGAATGGCGGAGAAATACCATGTAGTAGGTAGGTATGGTGGACACAAATGGCATAGTAGTTGGCTCAAGGATTTTGGATGCATGAAAAGTATTCCCTCTCGATACAAGGTTTAGGCTAGAAAGGTTATTTGAAGCAAACTCAAGGATGAACAAGTGCAGCAAAACTCACATAAAAGACATATTGTAAACATTATAAGACTCTACTCCGTCTTCCTTGTTGTTCAAAACTCAATACTAGAAATTATCTAGACCTTAGAGAGACCAAATATGCAAATCAAATTTTAACAAGCTCTATGTATTTCTTCATTAATGGGTGCAAAGCATATGATGCAAGAGCTTAAACATGAGCACAACAATTGCCAAGTATCACATTATCCAAGACATTTTAGAATTACTACATGTAGCATTTTCCAATTCCAACCATATAACAATTTAACGAAGAAGAAACAGCCTTGAACATTATGAGTAAGGCCTAAGGACATATTTATATGCAACAGCGGAGTGTGTCTCTCTCCCACAAAGTACTAGGATCCATCTTATTCAAACAAAAACAAAAACGAAAACAAACAGACGCTCCAAATACAAAGAACACAAGATGTGATTGAATAAAAATATAGTTTCGGGGAGGAACCTGATGATGTTGTCGATGAAGGATACCTTGAATCCCAACCCAAGCAGCGAGTCTTCTTAAAATGCGGGGGTGTGGGGCATCCCCAAGCAGCTTTTCACTCTCTTGAATCATAGTATATCATTCTCTCTCTTGACCCTTGAAAACTTCCTTCACACACCAAACTTCAAGCAAACTCATTAGGGGTTAGTGCATCATTAATAATTCACTCATTCAGAGGTGACACAATCATTATTTTTCACTTCTGGACATTGCATAATGCTACTGGACATTAGTGGATCAAAAATAAATCCAACACAGCAAAAGAGGCAATGCGAAATAAGGCAGAGATACGTCAAAAACAGAACAGTCGTAAAGAATTTAAGTTGGCACTAGACTTACTTCAATGGAAAACAAAACTAATAGAAAGTTGCGTACATATCTGAGGATCACGCTCGTAAATTGGCAGAGTTTTTCGAATCTACAGAGAATTTTGCCCAGATTCGTGACAGACAACAATGCTGTTTCTGCGCAGCGTTCACTATAACATCAACTTTGACATAGAAACATTGGCACCAAAACATGATAAGGAGAGGTTGCTACAGTAGTAAACAACTCAAGACTCAACAAAACAAAAAAATTGCTGTAGGTAAAAACATGGGTTGTCTCCAATAAGCGCTTTTCCCTTTCAGCTAGGCGCCGAAAGTGCAAATCAAGTAACATCGAGTAGAAGCATCAACATCATAACTTGTTCTAATAATAGAATCAAAAGGCAACTTCATTCTCTTTCTAGGGAAGTGTTCCATACCTTTCTTGAGGGGAAATTGATATTTAATATTACCTTCCTCATATCAATAACAGCACCAACAGTTCGAAGAAAAGGTCTTCCCAACACAATTGGACAAGATGCATTGCATTCGATATCAAAGACAACAAAATCAACGGGACAAGGTTATTGTGGCAAATGCTTATCAATCCTCCCCAAAGGTTTCTTTTTAACATTATCGGCAAGATTAACATTCAAATAACAATTCTTCAATGGTGGCAAGTCAAGCATATCATAAATCTTTTTAGGCATAACCGAAATACTTGCACCAAGATCACATAAAGCATTACATTCAAAGTCATTGAATTTCATTTTAATGATGGGGTCCCAACCATCTTCTAACTTTCTAGGAATAGAAGTTTCAAGTTTTAGTTTCTCTTCTCTAGCTTTTATGAGAGCATTGGTAATATGTTGTAAAGGCTAAATTTATAACACTAGCATTAGGACTTTTAGCAAGTTTTTGTAAGAACTTTATAACTTCAGAAATGTGGCAATCATCAAATCTAAATCATTATGAGCTACAGCAATGGGATCATTGTTCCCAAGGTTGGAAAAAATTTCAACAGTTTTATCACAAGCAGTTTCAGCAGTTTTAGCAATTTCAGGCAGTTTTGTTCGCTTCACTAGGAGTAGAAACATTGCCAACAACAATTATTTTACCATTGATAGTAGGAGGTGCAGCAACATGTGAAGAATTAGCATTACTAGTGGTGGTAATAGTCCAAACTTTAGCTACATTATTCTTTTTAGCTAGTTTTTCATTTTCTTCTCTATCCCACCTAGCGCGCAATTCAGCCATTAATCTTATATTCTCATTAATTCTAACTTGGATGGCATTTGCTGTAGTAGTAATCTTATTATCAATCTCATTATTAGGCATAACTTTCAATTTTAAAAGATTAACATCAGAGGCAAGTCTATCAACTCTAGAAGCAATAGTATCAATTTTATCAAGCTTTTCTTCAACAGATTTGTTAAAAGCAGTTTGTGTACTAATAAATTCTTTAAGCATAGCTTCAAGACCAGGGGGTACACTCCTATTATTATTGTAAGAATTCCCATAAAAATTACCATAACCATTACCATTAGCAGAAGGATATGGCCTATAGTTATTACCAGAGTTGTTCCTATAAGCATTGTTGTTAAAATTATTATTTTTAATGAAATTCACATCAACATTTTCTTCTTGAGCAACCAATGAAGCTAAAGGAACATTATTTGGATCTACATTAGATCTACCATTCACAAGCATAGACATAATCACATCAATCTTTTCACTCAAGGAAGAGGTTTCCTCAACAGAATTTACCTTCTTACCTTGTGGAGCTCTTTCGTGTGCCATTCGGAGTAATTTATCATCATATCATCAGAAGTTTTGTAGCCGCCCCAATGTGATGGACATAAAGGTACCTCCAGCAGCTGAATCCAATAAATTCCGCGAAGAAAAATTTAGTCCTACATAGAAGGTTTGGATGATCATCCAAGTAGTCAGTCCATGGGTTGGGCAATTCTTTACCAAAGTTTTCATTCTCTCCCATGCTTGAGCAACATGTTCAGTATCTAATTGCTTAAAATTCATTATGCTACTTCTCAAAGATATAATTTTTAGCGGGAGGATAATATCTACCAATAAAAGCATCCTTGCATTTAGTCCATGAATCAATACTATTCCTAGGCAAAGATAGCAACCAATCTTTAGCTCTTCCTCTTAATGAGAAAGGAAACAATTCAATTTAATAATATCACCATCTACATCCTTATACTTTTGCATTTCTGAAAGTTCAACAAGAATTATTGAGATGGGCAGCAGCATCATCAGAACTAACACCAGAAAATTGATCTCTCATGACCAGATTTAGTAAAGCAGGTTTAATTTCAAAGAATTCTGCTGTAGTAGCAGGTGGAGCAATAGGTGTGCATGAAATCATTATTATTTGCATTTGTGAAGTCACACAACTTAGTATTTTTAAGGGGTATTCATTTTAGCAACGGTAAATAAAACAAACTAGATAAAGTAAATGCAAGTAACTAATTTTTTGTGTTTTCGATATAGAGAGCAAGACAGTAAATAAAGTAAAACTAGCAACTAATTTTTTGTATTTTGATTTAGTGCAGCAAACAAAGTAGTAAATAAAATAAAGCAAGACAAAAACAAAATAAAGAGATTGAGAAGTAGGAGCTCCCCTTGCGCGTGTCTTGATCTCCCGGCACTTGAGCGCCGGAAAAAGTGCTTGATAACGACGTAGATGTGTACACGATGGTTAGGGCTTGAGGAAGGTATGATGCGCACGGTGGCAAGTTTTCCCTCAGAAAGAAACAGGTTGAAAATCGAACCCATTAGGAGCAAACACGTTGAAGGTTGATGGTCGCGAAATGTGATGCGTCGCAACACCAGGGATTCCGGGCGCCAACGTGGAACCTGCGCAACACAACCCAAGTACTTTGCTAGCAGCGGTAGGGTTGTCAATCTCAGAGCTTGCTGTAACAAAGTTAAACGTATCAGTGGAAAGATGTTTGCAAAAGCAGTAAACACAATTCACGGTAGATTGAATGCTATGTAAAGAATAGGACAGGGTCCACAGTTCACTAGAGGTGTCTCCCATAAGATAAAAGCATGTTGGGTGAACAAACTACAGTCGGGCAATTGACAAATAGAGAAAGGCATAACAATGCATATACATGATATGATAAATATAGTGAGATTTAATTGGGCATTACGACAAAGTACATAGACCGCCATCAAACTGCATCTATGCCTAAAAAGTCCACCTTCAGGTTATCATCCGAACCCCTCCAGTATTAAGTTGCAAAGCAAGAGACAATTGCATTAAGTATGGTGCGTAATGTAATCAACAACTACATCCTTAGACATAGCATCAATGTTTTATCCCTAGTGGCAACGGCACATCCACAACCTTAGAACTTTCTGTCACTGTCCGAGATTCAATGGAGGCATGAACCCACTATCGAGCATAAATACTCCCTCTTGGAGTTAGAAGTAAAACCTGGCCAGAGCCTCTACTAATAACGGAGAGCATGCAAGATCATAAACAACACATGAACAATAGATTGATAATCACCATAATCATAGTACTCTCTATCCATCGGATCTCGACAAACACAACATATGTATTACAGATAGATGATCTTGATCATGTTAGGCAGCTCACAGTTCAACAATGAAGCACAACAAGGAAAGACGACCATCTAGCTATTGCTATGGACCCATGGTCAGGGGTGGACTACTCACTCCCATCCTTTCCGAGCGACCATGGCGGTGTAGGAGTCCTCACGGAGATGAATCCCTCTCGGCCGAGTGCGAGCGATCCCCCGAGATGGGATTCGCGGCGGCGACGTCTCTGAAAGTTTTCCGTATCGTGGCTCTCGGTCTTCTGGAAGCTTCGGGAAGCTTTAAGTAGGCGGAGGGTCAACGCGGGGGGCCACGGGGGCCCGGAAGGCGGGTCGGCGCGGCCGGGGGCGGGCGCGTGGGCCCTCTGAGCACTCGTGGCCCCATACGTTATCTCTTCGGTCTTGCAGGCTTCATGCAAAAAATAGGACCCTGGGCGAAAGTTTCGTCCAATTCAGAGAATATTTCTTTACTAGGATTTCTGAAACCAAAAACAGCAGAAAACATGGCTCTTCGGCATCTTGTTAATAGGTTAGTTCGAGAAAATGCATAAATATGACATATAATGTGCATAAAACATGTAGGTATCATCAATAAGTAGCATGGAACATAGAAATTATCGATCGTTGGAACGTATCGGTTTCTTCAACGAAATTTACCTTCTTACCTTTAGGAGTCCTTTCAGAGTGTGCCATTAGAGTAGTTGATCATCATATCATCAAGCTTTGTTGCGAAGCACCCAAGTGATGGACATAGAAACCACCTCAGCCAGGAAACATTTGAATCAATAGGTTCCTTGAATAAAAATTTAATCTGCATAAAAAGGTTTGGATGATCATCCAAGTAGTTAGTCCATGGGTAGGGCAATTCTTTACCAAAGATTTCATTCTTTCCCATGCTTGGGCAACATGTTCATTATCCAATTGCTTAAAATTCATAATGCTACTTCTCAAAGATATAATTTTAGCAGGAGGATAATATCTTCCAATGAAAGCATCTTTACATTTAGTCCATGAATCAATACTATTCTTAGGCAAAGATAGCAACAAATCTTTAGCTCTTCCTCTTAATGAGAAAGGAAACAATTTCAATTTAATAATATCACCATATACATCCTTATACTTTTGCATTTCACAAAGTTCAACAAAATTATTAAGATGGGCAACAGCATCATCAGTACTAACACCAGAAAATTGCTCTCTCATAACAAGATTTAGCAGGTTTAATTTCATAAAATTCTGCTGTAGAAGCAGGTGGAGCAATAGGAGTGCATATGAAATCATTATTATTGGTGCTAGTGAAGTCACACAACTTAGTGTTCTCGGGGAGTATTCATTTTAACAATAATAAAAATAAGTAAAGCAAACCCAAATTAAATAAAGTAAAACAAGTAACTAATTTTTTTGTTTTGATATAAAGAAAGCAAACAAGACGAGAAAAATAAAATAAGACAATAAAAATAGTAAAGATTCGGTGTAGAGACTCCCCTTGCGGCATGTCTTGATCTCCCGGCAATGGCGCAGAAAAAGTTGCTTGATGACGCGTGAAGCACACGTCCGTTGAGAACCCCAAGAGGAAGGTGTGATACGTACAGCAGCAAGTTTTCCCTCGGTAGAAAACCAAGGTTATCGGAGCAGTAGGAGATGAAGGCCACGTGAAGGTTGTTGGTGAAGGAGTGTAGTGCGGCGCAACACCAGGAATTCCGGCGCCAACGTGGACCTGCACAACACAATCCAAATACTTTGCCCCAACTTAGAGTGAGGTTGTCAATCTCAGCAGGCTTGATGTAAATGAGGATTAAACGTATGGTGTAGAGAATGATGTTTGCTTGCAAAGAACAACAGAGAATGATTGCAGTAGGTTGTATTTCAGATGTAAGAATGGACCGGAGTCCACGGTCGCTAGTGGTGTCTCTCCAATAAGATAAATAACATGTTGGGTGAACAAATTTAGTTGGGCAATTGACAAATAGAGAGGGCATAACAATGCATACACATATCATGATGACTATTATGAGATTTACTTAGGGCATTACGACAAAGAACATAGACGCTATCCAGCATGCATCTATGCCTAAAGAGTCCTTCGGGTTAGCATCCACACCCCTTCCGGTATTAAGTTGCTAACTGCGTTTGCATTAAGTACTGTGCGTAATGTAAATAATACAAATATCCTTAGACAAAGCATTGATGTTTTATCCCTAGTGGCAACAGCACATCCACAACTTAGAACTTTCTGTCATTGTCCCAGATTCAATGGAGGCATGAACCCACTATCTAGCATAAATACCCCCTCTTGGAGTTACAAAGTATTAACTTGGCCAGAGCCTCTACTAGCAGGAGAGCATGCAAGATCATAAACAACATATATGATAGATCGATAATCAACTTGACATAGTATTCCATATTCATCGGATCAGATGATCTCGATCATGATAGGCAGCTCACAAAGATCTAAACATGATGGCACAATAGGAGAAGACAACCATCTACTATTGCTATGGACCCATAGTCCAAGGATGAACTACTCACGCACCAATCATTCGGGGGCGGGCATGGTGATGTAGAGCCCTCAGGTGATGATTCCCCTCTCAGGCAGGGTGCCGGAGGCCTTCTGAACCCCCGAGATGGGGTTGACGGCGGCGGCGTCTCGGAACTTTTCTCGTATTGTGGCTCTCGGTACTAGGGTTTCGCGACGGAAGGATTATATAGGCGAAGGGGCAGAGTCGGGAGGGGCCCACCCCATATGGCGGCGCGGCCAGGGGTGCGCGCCGCCCTATGGTGTGGCCGCCTCAGCCTCGGGGAGAACTACTCCCTCCTCATCATGGGAGACGGCAACGGTGAAGATGGCGATGGAGTCGATGGAGATGGATTCCGGGGGCACTTCCCCGTCCGGCGAGACTTCTGTCCCTCGAACTTGGCTTCGCGATGGCGGCGGCTACGTAACTTTTCGTGGAGGAAGACCGATGCCCTTAGGGTTTTAGGTCAGGGAGCTTATATAGGCGAAAGGGCGGCCTCGGAGGGGCCCCAGGGTGCCCTCCCCACCAGGTGGCGCGGGAGGGTGGGCCCGCGCCATGAGCCTGGTGTGGGGCCCCTTGGCCCCCCTCTATTTCTACGGCTCTCCCAGGTCCGTCTCGAGCAAAATATTGACTTGTCTTCGTGGGATCCAATTAGAAATTTCACTGTGTAGAATTTCTGAAACCAAAAACAAGGAAGTGGCACTTCGGCATCTTGTTAATAGGTTAGTCCGGAAAATGCATAAAAATGATATAAAGTGTATATAAAACATGTAGCAATTGGTATAATATAAGCATGGAACATCAGAAATTATAGATACGTTGGAGACGTATCAAGTCCCCAAGCTTAGTTCCTACTCGCCCTCGAGTAGGTAAACGATAAAAAGAATAATTTCTAAAGTGACATGCTACCAACATAATCTTGATCAATACTATTGTAAAAGCATATGAGATGAATGAAGTGACTCAAAGCAATGGTATAAAGATTGCTAACAAGGATAATGACTAAGCAGTGAATCATATAGCAAAGCTTTTCATGAATAGTACTTTCAAGACAAGCATCAAAGTCTTGCATAAGAGTTAACTCATAAAGCAATAGATTCTTAATAAGGTATTGAAGCAACCCAAAGGAAGATTAAGTTTCAGCAATTGCCTTCAACTTTCAACGTGCATATCTCATGGATAATTGTCAACACAAAATAATATGATGAATGCAATAAGCAAGAATGTAAGAATCAATGCACACGGTTGACACAAGTGTTTGCTTCTAGATAGAAGAAGTAGGTAAACTGACTCAACATAAAGTAAAAGAAAAGGCCCTTCGCAGAGGGAAGCGGGGATTAAATCATGTGTAGAGCTTTTCAAGTTTTGAAATCATATAGAGAGCATAAAAGTAAAAGTTTTGAGAGGTGTTGTTGTTGTCAACGAATGGTAGTGGGCACTCTAACCCCCTTGCTAGACAAACCTTTCAAGAGCGGCTCCCATGAAGGACGTTATCTCTACCGGCAAGGTAGATCATCCCTCTTCTCTTGTGTTTACACATGTATTTTAGTTTCATTATGGATGACACTCCCCCCAACCTTTGCTTACACAAGCCATGGCTAACCGAATCCTCGGGTGCCTTTCAACATTCACATACCATGGAGGAGTGTCTATTGCAAAATTAAGTTGCTTATTGATAAATCAGGGCAAAACATGTGAAGAGAATTATTAATGAAAGTTAATTAATTGAGGCTGGGAACCCGTTGCCGGCTCTTTTTGCAAAATTATTGGATAGGCGGATGTCCACTAGTCCATTGGTGAAAGTCTGCCCAACAAGATTGAAATAAACACCCCATACTTCCTCATGAGCTATAAAACATTGACACAAATAAGGAGTAATAAACTTTTGAATTGTTTAAAGGTAGCATATGAAGTATTTGGAATGGAAGAAAAATACCACATAGTAGGTAGTTATGGTGGACACAAATGGCATAAGTTTTGGCTCAAGGTTTTGGATGCGCGAGAACATTTCCTCTCATTACAAGGCTTTGGCTAGCAGGTTGTTTGAAGCAACACAAGTATAACCGGTACAACAAAACTTACATAAGAACATATTGCAAGCATTATAAGACTCTACTGCATTGTCTTCCTTGTTGCTCAAACACTTTTATCAGAAAATATCTGGAGCCTTAGAGAGACCAATCATGCAAACCAGAATTTCAACAAGCTCTATGGTAGTTCTCCACTAATAGGTTTAAACTACATGATGCAAGAGCTTAAACATGATCTACTTGAGAGCTCAAAACAATTGCCAGGTATAAAATTATTCAAGACAATATATCAACTACCACATGAAGCATTTTCTGTTTCCAACCAAATAGCAATAAATGCAGCGGCTTTCAGCTTTTGCCATGAACATTAAAAGTAAAACAAAGAACAAGTGTTCAAATGAAAAGCGGGCGTGTCTCTCTCCCATACAAGCATGATGTAATCCAATTTATTCAAACAAAAAAAATGCTCGCTTGAAAATAAAAGCTTACCGCTCCAAGTAAAGCACATAAGATGTGACGGAATTAAAATATAGTTTCACTAGAGGTGACGTGATAAGTGTTGATAAAGAAGGGGATGCCTTGGGCATCTCCAAGCTTAGACTTTTTCTTCTTAAATACGGCAGGGATGAACCACGGGGCCTACGCACGCTTCTATTCACATGAAACCGGTGTTAGGCCTCAAGAAGCGAAGGTTGTAGAACGGCTGACAAGTTTCCTTAAGTGAATCACCACAAGGTTATCGAACTTCAGGGGAGGTAGAGGTCAAAGATATCCCTCTCAAGCAGCCCATGCAATTAAGATACAAGAAGTGTCCCAACACACCTAATACACTTGTCAGATGTATAGGTGCACTAGTTGGCGAAGAGATAGTGAAATACAAGTAATATGGATGATTATAAGTAGTAATTGCAATCTGAAATAAAAATGGCAGCAAACGAACTAGTAGAACTTGTTGGAAACGGTGTTTCAATGCTTAGAAACAAGGCCTAGGGATCATACTTTCACTAGTGGACACCCTCCAACAATGATCACATAATTGAATAAATAAATGCTACTCTCAAACACTCTCTTGTTGGATAACAAACACCATTCATTGTGTAGGGCTGCAAAAGCACACCTCAAGCCGGAGTAAACAAGCTCCACAACGTCATAAAGGAATCACACACGATGCGCACATTGTCACCATCACACTCCACAGTATTCAATGTTCATATTTAAGTAACCTCTAGAGTGCATAATAGACAAGAGTAACATCTACATATTCAACTAGATTAGAAAGCTCATGATCACATAAAGATCACACCATGGGAGAGAGATGAACCACATAGCCACCGGTAGAGCCTTTCGACCCTGGGGAGAACTACTCCTCTCATCATGGGAGAACGACCAGTTGCTTGGCGATGAAGATGGCGTGGAGTCGTGGAGATGGATTCCGGGGGCACTTCTCAGTCCCGGCGGCGTGCGGAGTGAGACCATTCCAATTTGGCTAGCGATGGCGCGGCTACGTGGCTTTCGTGGAGGAAGCAGGTGCTTTTAGGGTTTTCACTTACGGGAGAATATATGGCGGAAGAACGACCTCGGAGGACCCAGGGGTGCCTCCCCACCTGGTGCGCCGCGGCCAGGGGTGGGCCAGCGCCATGGTATGGTGTGGGGGCCTTGGCCCCCTACGGCCTCTCGGCTCTCACGGGTCGTCTCGACAAAATATTGAATTACGTGCCCGTGGGATCCAATTAAGGAATATTTTCCTTGTGTAGAATTTCTTAAACCAAAAACAGCAGAAAACATGAACTGACACTTCGGCATCTTGTTAATAGGTTAGTCCCGGAAAATGCATAAAAATGATATAAAGTGTATATAAAACATGTAGCAATTGGTATAATATAAGCATGGAACATCAGAAATTATAGATACGTTGGAGACGTATCAGTGGCACGAACTGGGGGTGCCTCCAACACGATCTCTTCATCCACTTGTTCACCATCGGACTCATCTGAAGCAGCGTCATGTGCGCCTCAAAGTGGAGGCAGCAATCGCCAGCCACTGGACCACGGGGGCAGGTGGTCCCATGACCTCGGACCCACCTCCAGCGACCTCAGCTCTGGCGCCCCAAGGGGGGCGCGGCCGCGTGGTGACGGTTGAGGCAGCAGCGGGAAGTCCCCATTTGAGGCGGAGCCATTTCCGCACCCTCCCAGTCGGGCCCAACCTCGATCGAACAGAGCCGAAAGATCGTCGGCCCGTCCGGGACGGCAGCCCGGAGCAGTCCTTGGTTGGGCACGGCTCGTTGGCGAACCCACCAAGAGCCCGACATGGCCCTATCGCCGCGGGACGTGGACGTCTCCTCCACATTACACCCGCGCCCTCATCCTCGAGCACGGGAGAAGAAATCATCCTAATGGGAGTTTGGCGCCCAGCGGTGACTATCTCCGGTAGGACCACGAGCAGACAACACGAACCCCGCTCCCATGTGCAAGCATGGCCATACAGCAGCGGCTGGAAATCGCCGCCGGTCACCACCGAGGCGCCGCGGTTTTGGCCGTGTCCTGGGCCACCAACGTCTCGATGCCATGTCAGTGTTGGAAAGGAACAGCGACAGCGTTAGTGGCGTGTCCTGGTCCCAGCAAAGTGAGGGCGCTTTGGCGTGCCGAGCTTTTGGCGCGCGACGCCACGATCTTGCGCCCCCACGCTTCCTTCTTTCTTCTCCTTCTATCGCGTTGCTTGGTCAGGGTCAGCACTTGACGGCGCCGAACGTCAGCGTGCGCGTGGTCTCGCCCGCCCACTTGCCCCCAGCCTGGCTAGACAACGGAGCAGCGCGCATGCCCCAGGCCGAGGTAACACATCCGGCATGCCCGGGTAATGCGAGTACTTGCCGGTGCGTCGGCCAGGTTGTCCTGCCGCCATCGCCGCCGGCGTTGTCGAGCGAAATCCCGTCGTCGTGACATGAACCAGCACTGGGTACACCAGCGTGTTGATGTGGGTAGAGTACAATGGCACGGCGGCGCCGCCATGTCGTCCGCGAGGAGGGTCATCGGGCTCAACGACATGCAAGTCGACCTCCGGGGATCGCCGCGGTCCAAGCACCACGCCGTGCGCATGATCCCCATGTCAGCGCGGCTCAGCGTCAGAGGGTGGAGCCGCTCAACCCACGCCGCCGGCGCAGGATGGCCTCGGCGGGTGGTCAAGCTCAGCATTGGCGGGGATGCCTTCCCGGCCCTGGGCTGGACAGAACGCAAGAGCCAGCCAGGAGGCAGCGTGCGTCTTGGCGCGACCACGGACGGAGCAGGCAGGAAGTGCGGAAGGAGCAAGGACACGGGTCTCAGCTTACTCGATCACGATCCTCCCGCCTGGCGAAGAAGATGAGGAGATCCTCCGGCCGGTGGAAGTGGACGGAGAAACTCCCGTGTGAGCCATGCACATCCTCGGGGGCCATGGCGACCTCCTCCGTGGTCACAGCCCGGCGCACGCCACGGGCCGATGACAACCGAGAGAGCCTTGGCAAGGCCTCCTCTGCCTGCAGTCATCTCCGTGCGGGGCGGGATCTGCGGCCGCGTGCGCCGGGCGGCGCGCGGCTGCACTCGCTGCGCAGGAGCACGCGGCTGAGCACTTGCTCCTCGGTGCTCCCTCGGCGCCTGGCGGGCTCGCACGCAGCACCGCGCGGAGCCATGGCGCGGTCACCTGACCCAGGCAAAGCACGGTCGACGCGCAGGAGCCGCGGAGCACCACCGTGCGGACAGCACAGCCCTGCCCATCCCGGCGCCAAAGGCCGCCACGGGCTCCTCCGTGGTGGCGCAGCTTCTTGGCGGGAACGCGCACCGGCGAAGGCCAGCCGGACCTTCAGAGGGTCTCCACGCGGCGCACCTCCCTCTGCCGCCACCTGCACGGCACGGGCGCCACCTGCCCGGTGTCGCCCGACGGCGCTTTGTCGGCCCTCCCGGCGCCGTGCTGCTTGGCTGTGGTGTGAGCGTTCTCACCTCCTACAGTGGCCTCTCCGTTGTCGTTGGCGCTTCCGCGCAGGTTCCTCGCCAGCAGGCGGTGATGCTGGCCGCGGCGCGCGCGGGGCCTGGCCTCCCTCGCCATATGGCCGGTCTCGCCGCAGCGGAGGCACACCCCGGCCCGGTGGTGCGGTCGACGGCACGGTGCCCTGGGCGTGTGCGAGAGCCAGAGCCCGCCGAGAAGTCGACGTGCAGAAGCGGCCCGGCGTCGCGGTCTGGGCGACGCCGCTCTCGCCGCCACCCTCTTGCCACTGCGGCCGCCCACGACGCGCTTGCCGCGTGACATGCGCAGGTTCCTCCCATGGAGCTTCTTCCTCGTCGTCGATCCCGGTCTCGGAGTCGTCAAGTTAGATCAGTATTCGTGCTCTCCCTCCCCCGGCGGACCAGGGATCTCACCTCAGCCGGTGTGCCGGGGCGACTCCGGCCGCCTCGGCATGCCTTGTCTGCAAGCTCTCGCCGGCCAGCATGTCGCGGAAGGACCGCGGAGTATCCTCGAGTCAGATCGACATACGCCAGCGTCGCACGACCGCGAAGACTCGCGTCGGTGATGGTGATGGGGAGAGGGTGGGGGTGGGGGATTGGTTGGCCATGGCTGACCGTGGCGCTGCATAACAGCAGCACTCTCTCACTGCGCTCTCCTCGCTTGTCAAGTCTATTCGCTTGAGCCCTGGTGTGGATGCAATCTGAAGCACAGAGCATAATAAAGCATGAAGTTGGAGAATCACAAAGCAACAAAAACAGGCGCTGATTGCTACATCTCGCAACAGGACAGTCCTGAACTATATAAATCTGGAAAATAAATATAAGAACAGTCAGAAAAAATGCAATGGAGGGCTCTGATCCAAAGAAAATTATTCTACACCCTGTTTTAACGGTAGGGCTTAATATATTAAGTAGAACACAGGTACAACATACAACTCATGCTCTGAAAATCAGAGATAAAACAAGTGCCTAGGTGCACACAATTGAGAGATGCTACTGAAAACACAACTATCGATGCCGAAGAACACAATTGGAGGAGACCAGGGTCGATGAAATTTAAATAGAAAACCTGCAATTGTCTTCTCCAGGGGTCTCTTGCAACCTCCACCAATCGTGAGCCAGCATTCACATTGGTAGGCGCCTTTGAGGTTGAGGATTGAGCTGTAAGTCTAGAGGATGCATCACCGAATCAAATCGAAAGAAATCTTCGCCGCTGAATCTAGGGAGCGACATCGGAGACTCTCCCATCTGTCTCAATGAATACACCACGGCCGACACGAAGAAAGCAAAGACATCATGATCAACAACTGACAAAGGAAACTTAGCAAGGAAACGAAAGAGCGACAAACTGACTGCAGATTGAATCTGGCCATCTCTTCAGCAATCAGCAAACAACGAGGACGAGCACGCCTCTAATCATTATCAATGAAACCCGGCGTCGCATGGTGATGATGAGCCATTCAGGAAGTAGTTCAGCACCGTGAGAATGTGGCCATTAGCAAGATCCGGACTCAAATATTTTCCTTTCACTTCTGAACTGCCGTGGCAGCAATACAAATAACAATCACGGTGACCACCAGCAATTCAGGTCATGTGGCCTGCAAGCAGGGCAGGATGTTGAAGATGTGGAACTGCTGCCCGCTAGCACCTTGATGGGCGGCAACAAGCATGTGCTGCCGAGGATGCTCTCAAAAAAACGCAGTACCACGAACTCATTGGCTACCTCTGGCTTCACAGACCGCCTCGCCACACCTCCACATCTCACCAGCCACCACGGCTAGCCAGATGGGAGAAACACCGCCAAACTCTAGAGCCCGAGCCGGAAACACAGACCTTATTTATGGAGCCCAGGAGTCTTCTCACCGTCACAGTCTTTGGCTCTCCCCAACAGAGCGCCACCACAACTTCGAGTAGCAATCACAGAGACCTGGGTGTGGTCCACTTCACCCAGATCGAAGCTCACAATGACCCAACCTTATTGAAGGGACGCCAAGGATCTGGTAGCCCCACCTGCCGCCACCGTCTGCCACCGGTGAGGCACAGTGAAGCTGAATCCATGGCCTGGTGGATCTGGTGGCGAACCACCACCCTACCTCAAAATTACAAAGGGTAAACCTACAGAAAAACTAACACTAGATCTAGACATTCCTTTGCCTACTCCAACCAGCAACATCGGCGGGAGCAGCTCCGTTCCGAGCATGGAGGCACACTGGAAAAAAGACAGGCGGAGGCTTTTCGGGAGAGGCCTAGAGGGAAGAGGTCGAATTACTTATCAGGGCAGTCTAAGAACAGTCAAAACATTCACAAACAACAATCATCATTCTCGTATCATTCTCATTAGGAACAAATTTATCTTCCTTTCAAGGTATTGAACAAAATGCTAAGGCAGGAATGTGTTAAAGAAAACTGAGCTGTAAAAGAACTACCGTGTTGCCATTAGAATAGCAGAACATGCACTACAAAACAATCTTTGATCTAGTATTCGACCTACTTTTTCTCCCTTCCAATGTATTGAACAAAAATGTAAATGAAGGACCGTGATCAAAGAAAATTAGGCTACACAAACGTGATAAACCTTCAGGCTCATCTGTTGTCCATGGAAGTCCTTAGACGTACCATGTTGTTTCTATTCATATTAAATGAGCATTACTGCTGCTCTTTTGCCCTTCCTCTTCGTTGTAATTAAACAATTGACGCATTATTTAGGATGATTATACAAAGCGATTTTAGAGCATGTAAATGCATCGAGACCATTTTCATACTTGGAATATGACTTCTATATATGGATCTTATTCTTCAGACCATTCGGAACTCTTTCTGATGTTCTGGATCTCATCTGAAAACTCAGGAACAATATTAGAACTCTATTCCATATTTCATATCTACTTAAAACACGACATCGAACCTTAAGTGTGTCACCCTGTGGTTCATGAACTATGCAGACATTATCGAGACACTTCTCGGATCAATAACCAATAGCGGGAGCGATACGTCCAAAACGTATCTACTCTCCCGAACACTTTGCTATTGTTTTGTCTCTAATTTGTGTATTTTGGATACAACTAACCCGGACTAACGCTGTTTTAAACCCAAATTGCCCTAGTGTCTTGTTTTTGTGCAGAAACTCAACTTTTAGGAAAATCCCGGGATTAATTCCAATGGGCCTAGTTTCTGAGAAGATTAACGGAGCAGAAGACGGAAGGAGGGAGCCACAGAGGCGCCCACCCCACAAACGGCGCGGTGGAATTTTGGCGCTCGACCCATGGTAGCGGCGCCTCGGACAGCCTCCCGACGCCCCCTTTCTACTACTTAAGGGTTTCCATTCTAAACGCACGAGGTTAGAAGAAATTGTCGGAAGACATCAGTACACATATCAAACTCCGTCTCGGGACCAGAAACTCCGTTCTGGCACTCCGCCGGGGCGGGGAATTGGAGGAGATCATCGCCATCATCACCACCGACGCCTCTCCATCGACCAGCCATGTTTCCCCCATCCATGTGTGAGTAATTCCCCCGTTGTAGGCTGAAGGGGATGGTAGGGATTGGATGAGATTGATCATGTAATAGTCATAAGATTGTTAGGGCATAGTGCCTAGTATCCGTAATTGGTACTTTTATGATATTGTTGCAACTTGTTATGCTTAATGCTTGTCACTAGGGCACGAGTGCCATGATCTCAGATCTGAACATGTTATCAATTCATGATGATATTCATTGCTTTATGATCTTACACCAAGTTGTATACACATATTCTTGTCCAGAACTCGAGGCCTAGTGACGAAATTGGGACAACGGAGAGGAAAGGCTGTGATACGGGGGTCCACATGTGTTCCACAGTGTTAATGCTTTAACAAGGTGCTCTATTAAAAGTACCTTAATTACCGATAGACTCCCTAGAGGCCCGAATTTTGCCACCGGTACAGTAGGACAAAAGATGTTGTGCAAGTTTCTCATTGCGACACGCACGACTATATATGGAACACATGCCTATGGTTGTTTAGTACTTGGATATTGTTTTATTACTATCTGCAAATGCCCTACCTTGATTGTTACATGAGTTCTCTTATCCATGCAGCGTCCGTTCATCCATCCCTGTGCCTCAATATTTTAATCCTGTTGTTTACTATAATCACTCTCTTGTCTTTGTTACAACATTTGCTTATATTTCCTCTTGCTGCTATAAAAGCATTTACTGCGATAAACTCCTGCTTGAGCTGTCTGTTTCCAGATTGCAGCTGAATTGACAACTCATTTGTTAAGGCTTATAAGTATTATTTGGCTCCTTTGTGTTAGAATCAATAAATTGGGTTTTACTTCCCTCGACGTACACCCCCTATATTTGTGGGTCATCAAGACTATTTTTACGGCGCCGTTCTTGGGGAGCATAAACTTTATTTGGAAGTTCACTTGGATTGATATTGTTCGCTGCAAATTCTCCATTATGGGTAAACCTCGCAATACTAAGATCGCCATATTACCATCCACTACAAGAAAAGGTACAACTCTGAGTACCTCTGCTGCTCTTGATTCACCATCTGTGATTGATAAACTTGTTTCACCACCACAAGCTTCACATGCTGGTACTGAAACTGAAAATTCCTCTGATAATTTTGATGATGCTTCTACTGTGCTTGATGATAATGGTTCATTAGGTTCTTTTCTAGATGCTACAATTGCTAGGTCTAGACAAATTGAAAATACTGAAATTCCTAATGAATTTGAATACTCTAGTGATGATCTTGATGAAGATTATGTGGAACTTGATGATGATTTTATTAATAAATGCAATGCTACTACTGATGCAAGTAATATTAAAAAGCTTCTTGCACAACGTGCTGTTAGATATAAACTGTCTCCTGATCCTAAATTTGCCACATCTCCTATAAACATTAAGGATAAGGATTATGATTTTTCTCTTGATTTATCTCATATATCTATTGTTGAGAAAACACCTTTTGTGGTACTGAAAAAGAAAGTGCTGTAGAACACATGATTGAGCTATCTACTCTGAGTAGCTTGTTTTCTGATGATGTTAAGAAGCGTACTTATTTTGTTGCTAAAATTTTCCCTTTCTCATTAAAGGATGATGCTAAAACTTGGTATAATAGTTTGCCTCCTGATTCTATTGATAGTCCAAGTTGTTTGCTTGATGTTTTCTTTCGGAAATACTTTCCTGCTAGTGCTCAACATATTGCTTTGCAGAAAATTTATAGTTTTGACCAGGAAGATGGAGAGAAATTGCCTGAAGCTTGGGCAAGATTTTGCTCTCTTATCAGAGCTCGACCTGGACATGATTTGGAAAAGCATGATTTACTTGATATATTTTATAGTGGACTAACCATTGAGTCTAGGGCATACCTGGATAGTTGTGTTGGTTGTGTTTTCAGGAAAAGAACTCCAGACGAAGCTGAAGAATTATTGGCTAAAATAGGCCGGAATCATGATGATTGGACTACACCTGAACCAACTCCGACACCAATATTGAAGAAGAGGGGTATGATTAAATTAAATGATGAAGATATGAGGGAAGCCAAGAAATCTCTTAAGGAGAAAGGTATTAAATCCGAAGATGTGAAGAATTTACCTCCCATAGAAGATTTATGTAAGATAACTCCCCCTTCATCCATGATTGAGGTACATTCTCTTCAACGCTTTAGTAGGGAAGATATTCCGTACTCAAAACCTCCTGATCAATGTTTAGATGAGTTTGATAATTATATTGTTAAGCAAGAAAATTTTAATATGAGAATAGAGAATCATTTAATGGAAAATTCTCAAGCTATTAGTGACTTGCATGATATTGTGGAAAGAACCTCCAATGATGTTAAGATGCTTGTTAAACATTTTCATATGGTTCAAACTCAAATTGATCAACTCACTAAAGTGCAAAATGACTTGTTAAAAAATAGTTCTAAAGAAAAACATGCTTATGAAGTAACAACTAGAGGTGGTGTTTCTACTCAGGATCCTCTATATCCCGAGGGGCATCCCAAAAGAGTTGAACAAGATTCTCAACAAACTGAAACTAGTGCTCCTTCTAAGAAAAAGAAGAAGAAACATAAAACTGTTGTAGAATCCTCTGAACCTATTAATGATCCTAATAGTATTTCTATTTCTGATGTTGAAACTGAAAGTGGTAATGAACATGATAAAGATAATGATAAGAATGATGCTTCTGATAAAGAAGAGGTTGAAGATGAACCTGAAAAGCATGCTAAAAATAAAAAGTATACTAAAGAAGATTTTATTGCTAAGAAACATGGTAATGAAAGAGAACCTTGGGTTCAAAAGCAAATGCCTTTCCCTGCTAAGAAACTAAAATCAAAGGAGGAAGAACACTATAATAAATTTTGTGATTGGATGAAACCTTTGTTTTTGCAAATCCCTTTTACTGATGCTATTAAATTTCCTCCTTATTCAAAGTATATGAAGATATTGTCTCTAACAAAAGGAAAATTCCTAATGAGGAGATTTTCACTATGCTAGCTAATTACTCTTTCAATGGCAAGGTTCCAAAGAAGCTGGGCGACCAGGTATACCGACTATTCCTTGTTCCATCAAGAATAATTATGTTAGAACTTCTCTCTCTATGTGATTTGGGAGCAGGAGTTAGTGTTATGCCTTTTTCTCTATACTTGAGTTCAGATAAATTATTCTGCTGATATATGTTTGCAAATGGCTGATAAATCTCCGCTATTCCTGTTGGTGTATGTGAGGATGTTCCTGTTCAAGTTACTCAAAATTGCTTAATATTAACTGATTTTGTTGTGTTGGAAATGTCTGAAGATGATAATATGTCTATTATTCTTGGAAGACCTTTTCTTAACACTGCAGGGGCTGTTATTGATTGCAATAAAGGAAAAGTCACTTTCAATGTTGATGACAAGGAACATACTGTTTATTTTCCCAAGAGGATTGATAAAGTATATGGAGTTAATACAATTTCTAATTTGAGATCTATCAAAGTGGGAGATATTGATTGTCCAATATATGAGCCTAAAGAAGAATATCAAACTCTTGTGATTGGATCCATATCGATTCAATATAAGGTAACATGATTGATTTGAGGTTTATTTCTTCTTATGACATGTAAAATTATTTGGTGGCAAGACTTGATCAACCTTGTTAACAAGTATATTTTATATGCATAGAAGAGCTAAACAACATTTCTTTCTTCCTCCACTTGTTTTACTTGCTGTAGCACTACTTGTTTTGCAAGATGCTTTAGTTGTTTAGAGGTTTGAAAAATCTTTTTCTGCCCTGTAATAATAATTTTAACACCCAAAAATGTTAGCTTTTTCATAAGTTTTTAAAAATTTACAAAAATCACCACCGTTGGTCTTATTTTCGAGAAGGCACAACAGGAGTGCACAGGGGCTGACTAGTGGGGCACCCAGGCTGCCCCATGAGCCGGCGGCCAAGGGAGGGCGCGCCACTATGGTGTGGGCCCCTCCTTGCCCCACTAAGTCATCTCTTCCTCCCATTCTACTCTCTCTCCCGAAAAAACTCGTACCAACTTTCTCTCACTCGCGTTTTTGCTCAAGAGCTCAGGATTTTTCGATCTCCTTGCTCAGCCCAGATTTCTGTCTGAAATTTGGCACATTTGCTCTCCGGTATGTGACTCCTTCGATTATCCAAATAGAATTTTGTTTGGTTAAGTATATCTTGAATATTTTGCTGCTGTAGGTAACAGTTTGCATGCTTGTTCTAAGTTGTAAAAATTAGTTTTGATGCATGTTTAGTACTCTACCAAGTTCCTATAGTAGTTTCCCTCATTTATATGTCTCAAAATCAACTTTTATAATGATTGTTGAAAAATTTCAGAAAATGGAGTGGAATAGACACCAACTCAACCAACATGAATTGGAGGTGCATGAAGTTATGAGAGTCCACCGTGAAGAGGGGGTATTCCCCTCCTACTACCCATGCACCGATTTCATGAAGAGTGCAGGAATTTTTCAGGATGTTCAAAATCTAATTTCTAATGCAGGGTTAGAAGATTTTGTTGTTGGTGAACCTTACCAATATGCAAAACTAACCATGTCAGTGGTGCAGGATTTTGAATTCCATTGGTCCCGTTTCCATGATAAAACATGACTTTGTTTCTGATTGGTCTAATTTGAGTAACCTGTCTTATAAGATAACATTTTACAAGAAAAATTGGAGAACAACTAAAAAAACTGAAAAGCTAGTAGGATTGCCTGCACCTGCTTTGTTTAACCTTGATTCCAGGAAAAATTGGTCGGTCACGGAAGATGAACTAAATGCATACATAGAGGGGGATGGCCATCATGCAGGGGACGGCACGGAGGAGGCCGAGGAACACCTCGACTTGTCATCCGATGCAGCGAGCTCTTCACATCAACATTTTGGTCATGTGGAGCCTTCACCCTTTTCTTCTGCACAGGGACCTTATTATGACCACACCATGCGATCCTAGGCATGGAACCCTGTCCCTCAGTGGGGTTGATACTTAGGCCAAAAACTAAAGAGTATCACAGAAAAATCTTTCATTCATTGCATATTACAACTGCGGGATATGTGTATATACTTGCAGCTGCAGTGGATCTTCTAATAAGAGGAGATGATATTTGGAAGTGCTGTTTGAAAACAGATTCTGGACTGATACCAAAAGATTCCCAAAGACTGAGACGTTATTTGCAGAAGCCAATTTTTTCTTATGTTCCCAGGTTATTATCTAGCTTTATTAGTTGAACACTTTGAGTTGAGCAGCTGAAGATTTCGTAAAAATATATTGCGCTTTGCTGTCAAGTTTGGCCAATTTCTGCTCTTTGTGTTTGTCCTTGACTCTTTTAGTTTTCATTTTCTTGTTTTTGCTTTGTTTCTTTCCTAAAACACAAAAAAGACCAAAAATATTTCTGTTGTTTCTCTTTACCATTTGTTTATTTTGGTTTCTTGTTCCTATTTTGCTTTATTTGCTATCGTTGGTTTGCTATAAGAAAATCCAAAAAGATTTTGCTTTGTTTGCTTGTTTTCTTTTGTTCTTGTTTCCAATTTAGAAAACACCAAAAATATTTGTTTTTCTTCTTTGGTTTTGTAAAGTTCATTAGGGTTCAGCGGTCTCCGGTGGCTGGAGCTTGGTTTTCATTTCATATTATTCAAGCTACACAAGTGAAAGGCAATAATGACGATGATTGTGGTGAGAGGCTGGTATGAACTCTATTTGTTTTCATTTTTGTACATACACTCATCCATGTGAGGAGCATGCTTAGTTGTTTCATGTGAGGTATATGTCATTTAAGAAAGTCTAGTAGTTCATGATCTCTTCATGTTTAGCTCCAATTTATTAATATAGAGTAGCATATCATAAATATTTCTTGCGTTGACATTCATAGATAGGTATCAGCATTTAATGGTATCCTCCTCGAATAGACAACTTGAATACGACTTGGCACATGCTCAACGCATGCATATGACTGAACAAAATTCAATTAAACCTCGATGATTTACTTTGCTTTAGAGTTCTTGTATCACTTTTATGCCTCTTGTTAATTTATTTTGTCTAAGCATGATTGTAAATGGTTTATGTACATCTTGATTAATGCTTCAGTCTATTGCTAGCAGCTACTTGTCTTGGGTAGGACGTACTCGTTAGCTTCCAAACCCACAAAGCAAGTTATTCCAAAGTGTCCACCATAAATACCTATGCATGCCATTTCAGACCATTCCAAGTAAATTCTCATGTGCTACCTTTAAACCTTCAAAGTACTTCTCAATTTGTGTTAATGGTTTTATAGCTCATGAGGAAGTATGTGGTGTTTTATCTTTCAATCTTGTCATTTACTTCTGACAGACTTTCATCAATGGACTAGTGGCTTCATCAGCTTATCCAATAATTTTGCAAAAAGTGCTGGCAATGGGATTCAGCCCCAATTAATTAACTTTCATCAATAATTCTCTTCACATGTTTTGCCTTGATTTATCAGTAAAGCAACTTAACCTGCAAATAGACACTCCCCCATGGTATGTGAATGTTGGCACACCAGAGGATTCGGTTAGCCATGGATTGTGTAAGCAAAGGTTGGGGAGAGTATCCATAATGAAACTAAAATGCGAGTGACAAACAAAGAGAAGAGGATGGTTACTACTTGTGAAGTGTCCTTCAATGGAACACATCTTGAAAATCGAGTTGTGAGGGTGGATTAAGTGCTTACATCATTCGGATGACAATGACAAACACCTCTCAAAACAATTTTACTTCTGTCTTTAGAAAAATGAAAAGCTCCCTTTTGTCAGTGCTTCCTACCGCGAAGATCAATCTTTTACTTTACATTAGTCACCATCCTTTCTTTGAGCACTTTCTTGAGAGCACAATTGTCATTCTTAGTATAATATGCTTGTCCCAAATGTGATTAATTGTGGTATAACTTTGATGCTTTTATCTTTGATAATCTCTACTTCCAGTCTTTCCATGAACTTCGAAGGTGCCCGGGCATTTATGTTTTGCTGTACAAATACGGGCAAGCGAGATACCACTTTATCATATCCTTTTATGAACATTGCAATCCTGCTGATAGACATGATTCATGATACTTATTATTAATTTGTTGGTACCTTTTCCATGATTGACATAGCTATTAGATGACTTTATTTGCATGTATCTTATTATGAATTGCCTAAGTACTTGTCCATATCATGAGAATATTTACATCATATGAACAAATGTGTTGGTGAAAGTTCTTTTATCGCAATCGGTTGTTATTGGTGCTGAGGACAAACAATAAGATAAACTTGGGGTTTGAACAGTAAACGTATCTACTTTCCAGACACTTTTGCTATTGTTTTCCCTCTAATTTGTGTGTTTTGGATACAACTGCTAAGGACAACATTTGTTTGACCAGAATTACTCTGGTGTCTCGTTTTTGTGCAGAAACTCAACTTTCAGGAAAATCCAGGATTTATTCAATGGGCTATTTTTTCTGAGATTAACGGAGCTAGGAGGGACCCGGAAGGAGGGGAATTACGAGCGCCCGCCCCACAAACTGACGCGGTGGGCCCCAGACCGCGCTGACCTATGGTGGCCTGTTATCCTGAAGCAGCCCACGATCATGTAATAGTCATAGATTGTTAGGGCGTAGTGCCTAGTATCCGTAGATGGTACTGTTGATGCAATCTTGTTATGCTTAATGCTTGTCACTAGGGCCCAAGTGCCATGATCTCAGATCTGGACATGTTATCAATTCATGATGATATTCATTGCTTTATGATCTTACCTGCAAGTTGTATCCACACACATGTCTATGTCCGGAACTCGAGGCCCCAAAGTGACAGAAATTGGGACAGCCGGAGGGGAAGAGGCTATGATATGAGGATCACATGTGTTCACGGAGTGTTAATGCTTTGCTCAGGTACTCTATTAAAAGTACCTTAATTGCCAGTAGATTCCCTAGAGGCCCGGCTGCCACCTGCCTGGTAGGACAAAAGAGGTTGTGCAAGTTTCTCATTGCGAGCACGCACGACTACATATGGAACACATGCCTATGGTTGTTTAGTACTTGGATACTGTTTTATTACTGCAAATGCCCTACCTTGATTGTTACATGAGTTCTCTTATCCATCAGTGCCCGTTCATCCATCCCTATGCCTACAGTATTTTAATCCCCTCTTGTCTATAATCACTCACTCCGGGCATAAAACCCGAAGATCGAATCCGGGCCAATTCCAGTCATGAACCATTATATCCAGAACCCAGAAAAGCCGAACATCTATTCGGGAAGACGTTTTAAATTCCCGAATTTATTTCAGGAATTTTAGACCTGTAATCTTGCACCCGAATGTCCCGAATATCCCGAAAAGCCCATTTACAATTATACTTTGAAAGCCCATACGTGTGAGTGCAGCCCAAGTGGAGTAACATCATAGAACAGAGCGTCAGAACATGTCCTCCCGGGGAGCGCCTCCCTTTCTTCCCGACCTCCCCCAATCCCAATCCTCTTCCTAGACCCGACCGCCACCACCTCACCCCTGCTTGAGACGGATTGGAGCGGCAGCACTCTGGCCGATTGGTCCCCGCGACTGGACAAGGACTCGAGGAGATGAGGCGCTCACATCGGGACCTCACGCGGAGCAGCTCGTCGGCCTCCCTCGCCGTCGTCCCTATCCTCGTGTACCTCACGTAGATCTGGACGCTCGAGCAGCCTCACGCCCTCAATCCTCCTTACCTCGTTGTGGAGACGGCAAGCTGCACCTCAGGCGGCCGTGCCGGTGGAAGGACTCACCAAAGCTCTTGCTAATTTCGGGCTATTGAGTTTCCCGATCCAGACCCAAATTATCAGTGCAATTATCGAGTCATATATTATGATGCGTTTTCGGGTGTTGTTTTGTAAAACCCGAAATATTTTTCCCGAATCTCCGTCCAGGAGAATTTCGATTTCAGCATGAGTGAATAATCACTACGGTTGTCTTTGTTAACTATTGCCTCTTGATAAACTCTTGCGAGCAATTCTGTTTCCAAGTGCAGCTGAATTGACAACTCATTTGTTAAGGCTTACAAATATTCTTGGCTCCCCTTGTGTCAGATCAATAAATTCTTGGGTTTACTTCCCTCGAGGCTGTTGCGATCCTATACTTGTGGGTCCTGGGGACTTGGAGATCCATAGTTCCCACATATTAAGACGATAATTTCGTGATCCAAAAGAACCATTTACATACGATACTGATGTTGGAGATATGCCCAAGAGGCAATAATAAAGTGGTTATTATATATCTTTATGTTTATGATAAATGTTTGCATACCATGCTATAATTGTATTAACCGAAACATTGATACATGTGTGTTATGTAAACAAACAATGAGTCCCTAGTAAGCCTCTTAACTAGCTTGTTGATTAATAGATGATTAGTTTCATAATCATGAACATTGGATGTTATTAATAACAAGGTTATATCATTATATGAATGATGTAATGGACACACCCATTTAAGCGTAGCATAAGATCCATTTAAGTTATTTGCTATAAGCTTGATACATAGTTACCTAGTCCCTTGCGACCATGAGATCATGTAAATCACTTATCATTGGAAAGGTACTTTGATTACATCAAACGTCACTTTACGTAAATGGGTGGTTATAAAGGTGGGATTAAGTATGCGGAAAGTTAGTTGAGGCATATGGATCAACGGTGGGATTTGTCCATTCCGATGACGGATAGATATACTCTGGCCCTCTCGGTGGAATATCGTCTAATGTCTTGCAAGCATATGAATAAGTTCATAAGAGACTACATACCACGGTACGAGTAAAGAGTACTTGTCAGGAGACGAGGTTGAACAAGGTATAGAGTGATACCGATGATCAAACCTCGGAAAAGTAAAATATCGCGTGACAAAGGGAATTGGTATCGTATGTGAATGGTTCATTCGATCACTAAGTCATCATTGAATATGTGGGAGCCATTATAGATCTCCAGATCCAGCTATTGGTTATTGGTGGGAGTGAGTACTCAACCATCTGCATAGTTCACGAGCCGTAGGGTGACACACTTAAGGTTTGATGTGGCGTAACAGACTTGAATATGAATGGAGTTGAAGTCTCGGATGGGATCCCGGACATACGTCTCAAGCGTATCTATAATTTCTTATGTTCCATGCTACTTTATGACAATACTTGAATGTTTTATACATACTTTCCAGACATTATTATACATTTCCGGCACTAACCTATTAACAAGATGCGAGCGCCCAGTCTTGTTTTCTGCTGTGTTTGGTTTCAGAAATCCTAGTAAGGAAATATTCTCGAATTGGACGGAAATCAACGCCCGGGGTCCCTGGCCCACACCAGCTGCGAGAAGACCGGAGGAAACGAAGTGGAACCCCTGGCGGCAGAACACATGAGGCGGCGCGGCTGGGCCACTGGCCGCGACCTGTTGTCGGGCCCTCGTGGCATCTGACCTGCCCTTCCGCCTACTTAAAACCTTCGTCGCAAATCCCAGTACAGAGAGCCACGATACGGAAAACCTTCGAAACGCCGCCGCCGCCAATCCCATCTCTGGGGGGATTGAGGAGATCGCCTCCGGCACCATCGGAGAGGGGAATCATCACCGGAGGAGCTCTACATCATCATGCCCGCCTCCGGATTGATGCGTGAGTAGTTCATCCTTGGACTATGGGTCCATAGCGGTAGCTAGATGGTTGTCTTCTCCGCTTGTGCTATCATGTTTAGATCTTGTGAGCTGCCTAACATGATCAAGATCATCTATTTGTAATGCTACATGTTGTGTTTGGTGGGATCCGATGAATCTGGAATACTATGTTAAGTTGATTATCAATCTATCGTATATGTGTTGTTTATGTTCTTGCATGCTCTCCGTTGCTAGTAGAGGCTCTGGCCAAGTTGATACTTGTAACTCCAAGAGGGAGTATTTATGCTCGATAGTGGGTTCATGTACTCCATTAAATCTGGGACGTGAAAAGTTCTAGGGATTTCTATTTTTAGATTGTGCCCTCGGGTCCTTAGTTGTGCTCAGTTTTCCCCAGCTCCTTAGTTTTTCCTCAGTTTTACCCAAGCCTTTGTCTGAAACCATCACACGTGATGTAACGGCCGGTTGCCCGACGGTTGACCGTTATCTTCTGACTAGTGGGGCCACGTAGAGCCCGCAAAGACACGTCAGACCATCCATCTTTGTTTGACCGTAAGCATCGCTGTATCCCTGACCAAAACGCGAACGAGTGGGGCTTCGGTATATCGAATGACAAGTGGGGCCATGACGCTGATACAAGGGGCAATACACGGGTAGGATTAGATTTTTAAATGGAGCTCTACAGCGATGGCACGGAGGAGGTGGCATGCGGGGTGCCGAGATGAGATCGACGTCCACAAAGAACTGCATGAGGCGAGACCAGACGCATTAGATAGATATGAACTAGACGCGTTTAACCATGCAAAGAAGAGAAGAAATGGTCGACGACATCGACGACCACCTCAAAACTTTGACTGGCCGTGTCGGACACGAACGCGAGCAATGTAGAGAAAACTAGTGTCTCTCCTTTCTGGCGTGTATAGGTGGGTGCTAGGAGAGTGTGGTGGCGAAGGGAAAGACCTCGCGGCGGTCTGTGGCGTCCAGCATAGCGGGTCGGCGTGGCCGTGCCCACAGCGGCGTGCATGCATGTTCGGCATTGGCATCGAGCATGCGTTCGGCATTGGCCTTGGCGTTATCTCTGGTATCGGAGTGATCTAATGGACGGGATTGAGGAGGTGCATTCCCACGTTGACCTACTTGATGGCGGCGAGCATAGCCGTTCTGACCATGCCGATATCGGCATCGGCATCGTTTGGAGGCTGTGGTGCTCGAATCAAGGTGGGATTTGTTTCTTGTAGGCCAAAATGAATTTGAAACAAGTTTCATGTTGAAGGTTAGGTAACGAAAGTTTGTAACTATCCCAAAATTATACTAGCGCCATGGTGAGGTTCTTTTTGATAGAGCTATACGGTTGGGCAAACTTTTTTGACACTTTTTAGATAGGGTTCCTTGTTGTTACACGTATGGCATCATGTATGGAAAATTTGGGGTCATTTGGAGATGTTCGAAAAAATCACTTTGCTTAAGCGCATGTCGTTTCGTCTCGCTGAAACCAGCTTTTCTAACAAGGTGATTTTTTCTACCTTCTCTAAATAACCTCAAATTTCATACAGCTTGATCTTCTATACATAGATAGATAGATTGTTTCATTTTTACATTTTTCGAACTTTTTATTTCCCTTTATAATACCCAATTGATTTTCAGGTCAAAACCTCGAAAAACAACATCATGTATGGCATCATTTTCACCCTAAATTTCAAATTTTCTGAAACTTTCCCTTTTAGATATTCCTTGTTGTTATAGGTATGCCATCATGTATGCCAAACTTGGTTAGGTCTCACTGAAACCAGCTTTTGTAACAAATTAGGTTTTTTCTACCTTCTCTAAATGACCTCAAAAATCATACGTGATAGGTTTATCATTCTATACAAAGATAGGTAATGGCTACAAGAAATCGGTGATGGTTTATCATTTTTGCGTGAAAAGTAATGACATACAAGAAATCGGTGATGGTTTATCATTTTTTGCGTGAAAATTAATGGTTACAGACAAATCGGTGATGGTTCATCATTTTTTGTGAAAAGTAATGGCTACAACAAAGGGAATCGGTGATTGTTCATCA
Source organism: Lolium multiflorum (assembly GCA_030979885.1). Lineage (NCBI taxonomy): Eukaryota > Viridiplantae > Streptophyta > Magnoliopsida > Poales > Poaceae > Lolium > Lolium multiflorum. Next base: position 31,919 of record JAUUTY010001515.1, read on the forward strand.
TTTTTTGCGTGAAAAGTAATGGCTGCAACAAATCATTGATGGTTTATCATTTTTTGCGTGAAAATAATGGCAACAACAAAATCGGTGATGGTTTATCTTTTTTTGGGTGAAAAGTAATGGATACAACAAATCGGTGATGGTTTATCATTTTTTTTGCGTGAAAAGTAATGGAACAATAAATCGGTGATGGTTTATCATTTTTTGCGTGAAAATAACGCCTAAAAGAGTTTATAATTTTTAGCGCGTGAAAAATAATACAGAAAACCGCCCTTCAGCATACTTAGAGGGTGGAAGCTAACCGCCAACAGAGAGAGAGGGGTTATCCTGCCCGTTCCCTAGATCATACGATCAACGGTCGGCAGGCACGATCCGCGTGACATGGGCTAGACCAATCAGGGCGATGTTGCACGTCTGCGAGAATTTGTGAAGGGAGAGGGCAAAACTGAGTACTATCAAGAAACCAAGGGCACCTGAGTAGTAAACAGACTAAGGGATTCAAATTTGAGATTTAAAAAATGGAAAATGCGTGTTTTGTACAATGAAACCCATCTTGGCCTACCTCAAACTATTTGCAATACCAATATACATCAGTGTGAAAATTGTGGCCTCATTTAGACAAAGTATGATTTGGGGGAAGCTGTTTTGGGAAGGGCTTATTGTGGAAAACCATGCACCTTCATAGCTACTAGGTGATTTGAGAAGTGGCAATTTGTGGTAAAACTTGATTTATCTATGATTTATCTATGATTTATCTATGATTTGAGAAGTGGCAATTTGTGGTAAAGACTCCATGAGTAAGTGCCACTCTTTTTCGGATTTTTTGCACATTAAATGACTCATTTAACTAGTTAATCCCATTTGTTGACTCTCTGTTGACCAGCCACTTGAGGGTAAAACTGAGTATATTGCACTAGCCGATATTAGCACTCGGGGAAGTGAGCACACAAAATGCTAGTATAGACTCGAGGGTATACATGAGTATATCTAAATTTCCAGGGTTAGACTCGAGGACACGTGCAATTGTTAGCCGTAAATGTAGTGCTTGATGAAGGAGAAGTCGAGACGTGCAATCGTGGACGCGTGTCGCGTTGCAGAAGTCCAAGACGTGCAGACGTGCACCTGTGCACGCGTAGGACGCGGGTCGCATTAACCACCCCTCGCCTTTATAGACGCCTCCTCGCACTGTCTCTGTCACTCTCACTCGCTCACGCATCGCCAACTCTCTCCCACGTCCCATCATCTTCTCCAAAGCAAAAACCCTCTCCCTCTCCCTCTTCCTCTTCCTCCGCCGTAGAGATGGACAAGGAGAATGCCAATCCCATCGTCGAGGTGGGCTCAAAGCGCGACGCCTCCATCTTCGGCGCCGTCCCCTCTACGGACGCCGCCGCCGCCGCCGTCGCCGGTGCATCGGAGGCTGCTGCCGCCGGTGGCAGTCAGATCCCGGCGGGATGGGACCCCTACGAGCCCGTGCCGTACGTCCCGCCCCCGAACCCCTACGACACCTCCCTGGAGGACCCATGGAACGAGGTAACTACGGTTTGCTTCCTTTTTTTGTTCCCCATTCCTTTTTGAACCCTATTTTTGCTGGTGTAGATGGATCTGTAGATGGATGAGTATTGGGCTAATATTTGCGCCGATTTTATTCCATTTTGTTTTGATCACTTCTTGATTTCGTTTAAGATTTGGGGTTCGGCTGTTCGGTTAATTTATGCAAGTAATATTGGATCTCAATCGGTTAATTTATGCAAGTAATCATGGGATCTCAATCAGTTATTTTATGCACTAATCAAAAGATATCAACCGTTTAATTTTGCAAATAATCTCGAATGTGTTCAAGTTCAGATCTAGTTCAGATCTAGAATCTGTTTCTTTGCCTATGATGAATGGTTGGGCACAAATTTTTACAGGGAGGGTTCAGTGAACCATTGCTGTGTACAAATCTGTTGTGCATGAGCTTTAGTTCGCTAACACCTTCCCTGTAGATATATAATCATGTCCACTCTAACTGAGGCTGACTCTGTTTTTCTTAACTTTGTTATCATGTACGTTAGTCATCGTTGCAACTCATTCACTAGTTTTACGTTTGATATGGATCAAGATGTGCGGCAGCGACGTCGGCCAGCGGCCCCGAAGAGGAGGAGGACGTCAAGACTCGCCAGGTGCTGCGGAGGCTGCAGGTCGGCCAGTACATCTCCTACTTCGCCAAGGAGGTCTACAGGTGCCCCTTCTGCACCAGGAGACTCGGCGCCACGGACTTCAACTGCCTCGTCACGCATGCTGAGAACATCAGCACCACCTTCCCCAAGGTCGGCACGACGGTGAACGTCCACTCCTTCCGCGCCAAGCACAGGGCGCTCGGCATGCACCTCCGCAGCTTCCAGCGGGTGGAGATCGCCGCCGGGCGCATGCCTCCGCTCAAGCCCAAGGCTCCCAAGGGGAGCAAGAGCAACAAGTGGAGGCAGAGCCAGATGGGGTAGGCGGTCCTGGACGTGTGCTGCTGCTGCTGCCTCCTAGTTTGTTGTTGGGATCCCTTTGTTGTTAGCTAGGGATCCCTTGTTATGTTGGCTGCTGTGTATGCAGCTTATTATCTAGGGAGGGATCCCTATTATCTATCCATATTATCTATCCCTATTCTACTATATTTTGTTGGCCGTACTTAGTTTTCTTGATTTACTATGACTGATTGTGAATTTATCGTACATTATCCTGGAGATTTGCTTCTAGATTTAACTACATACATATGGACCAGAGGGAGTACTAGATTGGGATCCCTACTAGATTTGCTGCCATATTGGGCAAACAACGAGGGCCAAAAGGCACAAATAATTGAAGAAAGTCAGAAATGCAAGCTTCTCTAGATTTTATACTAATTTGGTGAAAAGGACAGAGAGAAAGAGGGGAAAAAGGTGCACTTAATAATGCCAATTGGGGCTGAGAGAGCGAGAACCCAGCTCCCGCCACGTGAAAAAGCGCTTCTTATGCATCCTGTGGTCCCTCTACCAGCTTTACAACGGCCCAGACCCACACGACAGCGGCCCCACCACTGACAGCATTTGCCACGTGACAGAACGGTCAACTAAGCGGGGAATCTTGCCGTGCGAGCTGCTTGCGGGTTTCAAACAAGGGCAGGGAAAGCGAGGAAAAACTAAGGAGGTACAGGGAGCGAGTACAACTAA
>JAUUTY010001516.1:0-15000 GCA_030979885.1 Lolium multiflorum
TTTGCCTTTTGAAATTATGTGTGATGCTAGTGATTTTGCCGTAGGCGCTGTTCTTGGACAGCGGGTAGATAAAAAATTAAATGTTATTCATTATGCTAGTAAGACTCTTGATGCTGCTCAAAGAAATTATGCTACAACCGAAAAGGAATTGGTTAGCTGTAGTCTTTGCTTGTGACAAGTTTAGACCCTATATTGTTGATTCAAAAGTTACAATTCATACATCATGCTGCAATTAGATACCTTATGACAAAGAAAGATGCTAAGCCAAGGTTTATTAGATGGGTACTGCAAGAATTTGATTTACATATTTTAGATAGGAAAGGTGCTGATAATCCTGTTGCTGATAATTTGTCTAGATTGGAAAATATTGCTTATGATCCCGTTCCTGTTAATGATAGTTTTCCAAATGAACAATTGGCTGTAATAAAGGTGAGCTCGCGAGAGAGCCCTTGGTATGCGTATTTATGCTAACTTTATTGTTTTGAAGTATTTACCTCCAACCTTTTCAGCTCGGCAAAAAGGAGGAAATTCTTTTATAATTTGAGGCATTATTTTTGGGATGACCCACACTTATATAAAGAAGGAGTGGATGGTATTATGCGAAGATGTGTTCCTGAATATGAACAACAGGAGATATTGAGTAAATGTCATGGTAGTGTTTATGGAGGACATCACGCTGGAGATAGAACTGCGCAAAAGGTTCTACAATCAGGTTTTTATTGGCCAACACTCTTCAAAGATGCAAGGAAATTTATTTTATCTTGTGATGAATGTCAAAGAGTTGGTAATATCTCTAGACGCAATGAAATGCCTATGAATTATACTCTTGTTATCGAACCATTCGATTGTTGGGGATTCGACTTCATGGGTCCTTTCCCTTCTTCAGAAGGTAACACTCATATACTTGTCGCCGTTGATTATGTTACTAAATGGGTAGAAGCTATACCTACAAAAAGTGCTGTGAGACCTCTATAAAAATGCTTGTAGATATTATATTTCCTAGATTTGGAGTACCTAGATATATTATGACCGATGGAGGTTCTCATTTTATTCATGGAGGTTTTAGAAAACTCTTGCTAAGTATGGTATTAATCATAGAATTGCTTCTGCTTATCACCCTCAAACTAGTGGTCAAGTAGAATTATCAAATAGAGAGATTAAAGCTATCTTGGGAAAAACTGTTAATAAATCTAGAAAGAATTGGGCTAGCAAATTGAAAGAAGCACTATGGGCTTATAGAACTGCTTATAAAAATCCTATGGGAATGTCACCTTATATAAAATGGTTTATGGAAAAGCTTGTCATTTACCTTTAGAACTAGAGCACAAAGCTTATTAGGCTGTTAGAGAACTAAATAAAGATCCTAAATTAGCCGGTAATAAGAGGTTGTTGCAATTAAGTTCTCTAGATGAATGGAGAAGGGAAGCTTATGAAAATGCTAAACTCTTTAAAGAAAAAGTTAAGAAGTGGCATGATAGAAGGATCATTAAAAGAGAATTCAATGTTGGAGATCAAGTTCTATCGGTCTCGTCTCAGATTCTTTGCATGGAAATTACTCTCGAAGTGGGAAGGACCATATGTTGTTGAGGAGGTGTACCGTTCAGGAGCAATTAAAATTAGCTCTCTAAAGGCAATGCCACACAAGTGGTGAATGGACAAAGACTCAAGCATTATATCTCGTGTGATTCTTATAATGTTGATGTTGATATTATTAAGTGAAAACACCGGAGGCTTTCATCAAAGGACAAATTGATAGCCAGAACTCGACTTTGAATAGGTAACAGCATGTAATAAAAAGTCCGCGTTACCTTTCCGAACATTATTTCTGTCGTTTTTGAAAATATGAAAATTACTTATCGAAACGGAGTGAAAGACGCGCGAGGGGCCCGCAACACAGCCGGTGCTGGCCTCCACCTCCTGGCCGCGCCGACCTATGGTGACAGCCCCTCGGCGTCCCGTTTCCACTCGCTGCCTGGAACCTTCCTTTTGTCGTAAAAATATCTGCTATATAATCCCCCGATCCCTGGAGGTCCGTAATATCGTTTTTTCGTCGTGTTTTGTTTCGAGCAGCTGTTTTCTGTCAGATTTGTTTTGATCTAGAAGCATCATGGTCTCCAACAACAAGGACAAGGGACTTTGAAGGAAAATATTCAAGACCCGGAACTGAAGAAAGAAGACGCAAGAGAGGATGAGGAAGAAGGAGGAAGCTCCGCAGAACACCAAAGGAGCCACCGTTGCAAGTACACAAGATATCAAATCTATCCAACATCAAGAGGGAGTGCGCGAACGCACCGAGGAGCGGTTCCACGTCATTACTTGGCTCCAAGGACATCTTCTCCGAGCAATTACAACCCTTACCGCAATCTAATCTACGATCGTCAAACTGAAAGGACCCCCAAGGTAGTGTTGCCAAGTAATTGGGATATAGATCGTTCTGACATTGCAGGAGAGATGAAATCTGAAGCTGAAGGATGGGGAAACAACTCTAGGAGTTGGAATTCACCACCTGACATGATTATGAGCCGCGTTGAGCACAACTCGGAATTCGCAACCTCACCTATGAGATTGAAGATTTAAAAGGAGCTGGTTAAGAAGCTTGTCGAGAGGAATCCATCGCCATCATCACCTAAGGAGTAATTCATCATCGGTATTGGCATCCCCTGGTTTGTTCCAAGCTTGGGGGAGTGCCGCGGTATCACATCATCATTACCTTTATCTTTTACTATCAAGCAGTGTCATATCATGAGTAGGGAAGATTATATGGAATAGTATGCAATGTGGAAGTATCTCTTAGTTAGTTATCTATGTATCCGTTGGTGTGAGTTATCATTATGGAATATTAATGAGAAGTCTTATCATTTACTTTTTGCACACCTTATTTTAGTTTGCAATCTCCATTATATGATTACTCTTGACATGAGTATTGATATCACTTTTGGAGCATCAAGTAAATCTATTTGGTTTTGGCAAACTTAGCATTGGTCAATAGCAATAACACCCTGATGTTTAAATAAAAGAGAGAAATACTTTAGATACATTACTTCTATTATTCTATGTTAATGAGTTTAGTATTCTGAAGTTAAAATTGCTTGTGCTATGGAAAGATGCATGATTGTTTCTATCATATGTATATTTGTTTGTTTCCTCAACCTTTATGCTTGCTATCAAACTTTGCTAAAGACCAGATCGAGAGGGAATGCTTCTCATACATCCATAACCTTAGACCAAACCTATGTCATTTGTGTCCACCATACCTACCTACTACATGGTATTTTCTGCCATTCCAAGTAAATTCATGTGCTACCTTTAAATTATTCAAACTACTACTCCTTATTTGTGTCAATGTTCTATAGCTCATGAGGAAGTATGTGGTGTTTTATCTTTCAATCTTGTTGGGCGGACTTTTACCAATGGACTAGCGGCACATCCGCTTATCCACTAATTTTTGCAAAAAGAGTCAGTAAACGGGGTTCCCAACCCCAATTAATTAACTTGCATTATTTACTCCTCTTCACATGTTTTGGTTTCGATTCATCAAGAAGTTAACTTAATTTTGCAATGGGGACACTCCTCCATGGCGTAATGTTGGAAGGCAATCTGAGATCTTGCTAGCTATGGATTGAGTAAGTTTTCAAGGTTGGGGGAGTGTCATCCATAATAAACTAAATACATATGTAAACAAAAGAGAAGGGGGTGATCTACCTTGCTGGTAGAGATGCCGTCCCTCATGGAGCCGCCTTGGAAGGTTCGTTTGACAGGATAGAGTGCCCGTTACCATCTTCGTTGACAACAACAAACACCGCCAAAATCTTACTTTATGCTCTTTATATGATTTCAAAACTTGAAAAGCTCTAGCACATGATTTAATCCCCTGCTTCCCTCTGCGAAGGGCCTATCTTTACTTTTATGTTGAGTCGCCATCCTTTCTCTCTATCTCAAGCAAGCAATTGAGCTGTTGTGAACCAATCATTTATGCTATGATTCGGTTAATCATGTCTTTTATACTTTCTTGTTTAGTACCAATTTTATCTGAATGAATATGACTTCGAAGTTATCATGATTATGAGGAGATTGTTATGTTTGAATATGAAGGCTCAGCTATAAAATCTAATATGAAAGCTTTGCTTAGAAGTATAATCCGTTAGTAGTTCTCTGACTAAGAACAAAGTTTGCCATCACCAATTATGATTTCTTATACACCTTTACTTGTGATTTCTCTTTACTTATTTCCAGATGAGTTATATGAGGAAGTTGTTTACTAGAATGTCTGTGTGAATGAATATGATGCTTCTTGTCCGGCGTTTTTTATTTATCGACTCTTCACCCCATAAACATGTGGTCTTTTATCGAGCTCAGTTTCGCTTGGGGACAAGCGAGGTCTAAGTTTGGGGGGAGTTGATACGTCCAATTTGCATCACTATTTTGTATCATAATTTGCTGTTATTCATTGATATATTTCATATTGGGACACAATACTTATGTTATTTCATCTATTTTGCATGTTTCATCATTATTGAGGATCAAGCACCGAGCCATGGATTCGCTGAAAAAAGCATCGTCGAACGCAACATTTTCGGAAGATCAACTCGTGAAGGAAATTTCACGAAATTCCTATTTTTCCAGATGACGGAGGGAGCCGGAAGGGGAAGAAGAGAGGAGCCATGGCTCCAGACCACAAAGCCGGCTGCCCATGGCCTGGCCGCGCCACTCCCGTGGTGTGGGGGCCCACGCCCCCTTTCGCCTCCTTTTCTTCGCGTACTCCTTCGTCCCGAAACCTAAGCCGTAGGGAGGACTCAATAAGAGTTACAGCCGCCTCTGCGGGGCTGAGAACACCAGAGAGAAAAGAGCTCTCCGCGGCGTGAACTGGAAATTCCCTCCCGCAGGGGGAAATCGACGCCATCGCCATCAGCCATCGAGCGGGACATCATCTCCATCATCATCATCATCATCTCCACCATCTACACCGCCATCACCACCGCTGCACTTCGTCATCGCTGTAGCAATTCGGGTTAAATCTTGATTGTTTGATAGGGGGAAAACTCTCCCGGCATTATTCTCTACTTGTTATAGATGCTATTGAGTGAAACCATTGAACCAAGGTTTATGTTCTCGGATTGTTATTCATCATCATATCACCTCTGATTGTATTCCATATGATGTCTCGTGAGTAGTCCGTTTAGTTCTTGAGGACATGGGTGAAGTCTAAATGTTGGTAGTGAATTATGGTTGAGTAATATTCAATGTTATGATATTTGAGTTGTGGTGTCATTCTTCTAGTGGTGTCGGTGAACGCGATCACACGACACTTCACCATTTATAGGCCTAGGCATCTTTTATTCGGTTGCTAATTGCGGGGTTGCCGGAGTGATAGGAAACCTGAGCCCCGTTAGTATATCGATGCAGGGATCGCAGATCTCATTTAAGGCTTTGTTAGACTCCATCTAATCACTTTCTGGGCGCAATGTATGTATGTAACCATGTGGTTGAACTTAGAAGCATGTGCATTAGCATAGGTTCACCCATAACAACACTTATCAAACAATGAAGATTATTAAGCCATATGAAGCGAAAGTACTAGACTAAAATCCCCGTGTGTCCTCAAGAACGTTTGGTCATTATAAGAACAAACCGGCTTGTCCTTTGTGCTAAAAGGATTGGGCCACTTTGCTGCAATTATTTCTCTCGTATTTTACTTACTCGTACTTTATTCATCTCTTACATCAAAACCCCTGAATACTTGTTTGTGAGTATTTACAGTGAATCCTTCATGAAACTGCTGCCAACACCTTCCGCTCCTCGTTGGGATCGACATTCTTACTTATCGAAGATACTACGATACACCCCCTATACTTGGGTCATCACCAACGTGGAACCTGCACAACACAATCAAAATACTTTGTCCCAACTTAATAGTGAGGTTGTCAATCGCGTAGATGCACACGTACGTTGGGAACCCCAAGTGGAAGGTAAGGATGCGTATAGAAGCAAGTTTCCCTCGGTGGATGAAACCAAGGTTATCGAACCGGTAGGGAGCCAAGAAGCACGTGAAGGTTGTTGGTGGAGGAGTGTAGTGCGCCGCAACACCAGTGAAACCGGCGCCAACGTGGAACCTGTACAACACAATCAAAGTACTTTGCCCCAACGTAACAGTGAGGTTGTCAATCTCACCGGCTTGCTGAAAACAAAGGATTAAACGTATCGAGTGGAAAATGGTGTTTGTTTGCAAAGAACAGTAAGAACAGTAGAATGTATTCAGATGTAAAAGAATGGACCTGGGTCCACAGCTCACTATGGTGTCTCTCCAATAAAAGATAACTAACATGTCAGAACAAATTACAAAGCAAGCAATTGACAAATAAAGATTCAATACATATCAATGATGATTACTATGTGATTTAATCAGGGCATTACGATAAAGTACATAGACCGCTATCCAGCATGCATCTATGCCTAAATAATCCACCTTCAGGTTATCATCCGAACCCCTTTCCAGTATTAAGTTGTAAACAACAGATAATTGCATTAAGTATGGTGCGTAATGTAATCAACACAAATATCCTTAGACAAAGCATTGATGTTTTATCCCTAGTAGCAACAACACATCCACAACCTTAGAACCTACTGTCACGATCCCAGATTCAATGGAGGCATGAACCCACTATCGAGCATAAACTCCCTCTTGGAGTTACAAGTATCAACTTGGCCAGAGCCTCTACTAGCAACTGAGAGCATGCAAGAACATAAACAACACATATATGATAGATTGATAATCAACTTGACATAATACTCTAGATTCATCGGATCCCATCAAACACAACATGTAGCATTACAAATAGATGATCTTGATCATGTTAGCAGCTCACAAGATCTAAACAATGATAGCACATGCGGAGAAGACAACCATCTAGCTACTGTTATGGACCCATAGTCCAAGGATGAACTACTCACGCATCAACCCGGAGGCGGGATGATGTTGAGCCCCTCCGGTGATGATTCTCCTCTCCGGCAGGCCGGAGGCGATCACCTGAATCCCCCGAGATGGGATTGGCTGCGGTGTCTCAGCAATGTTTTCCGTATCGTGGCTCCTGCATTGGGGTTTCGCGACGAAGGCTATTTGTAGGCGGAAGGGTAGGTCAGGGGCGACGCGAGGGGCCCAGACCACAGGGCCTCCGCAATGGGACACCCTTCTCAAGGTGGGTCCCCTTTCGTACGACCTATTCTCTCTCTCTGAAAGTAGCAATAGAAGAAGGATAGCTTCATGAGTTCGTTCTGACTCCTAGTTCGAAAGCTTTTCCTTCTGCTTGGGAACGATCTTATCCCGAGTCCTCTGTGGAGTGAAGGAAGTGATGCCAATTCTACCGGGTCCGGTACCCACTTAACAACGGATTCCATTTCTCTTGACCGATGGCGTTCTCCCACTGACTTGCTAAGGAAGAGGCTAGTTCGCGTGGACGCTGCCCTACGTGGTGTTGCTCGTTTTTAATGACTCTTAAAATAGTTGACTAATGAATTCCAAAGGATTTAGGTATTTTACTAGCAGTCATCTTCATCAGGTCTAGATATTGCTGTGAATAAGTGTTCTTTCGCTTGAACCTATGGATTGGCTTAAGCAAGCATGGTATCTTTGGACCAGACCTCGAACATCTGCTTCTATAGGAGTTCATGTCTGTCAACATAACTAGTTTGATCCCCCTTCCTAAAGTATACATACAGCTCTTTTCTATTCTTATAATAAGTAAAGTGTCCCTCCTCCACCAGTCGATGAGCCTGCCTGAGAATCTACGCACTAAAGCCATACTGCAGGATTGCCCCCCATCATTCCAGCTTTAACTGCCTATTCGGCTTCAGCAGTGGGTTGGGTTTCCAAAGGCGCTCTTCCCAGATAAAAACGGTTTTTCAAAACTTCTATCCACAGGGACTTTTGCTCCAACTAGATTGAGCACGAAATCCAAGGACCTTGAGTGACCACAAAGCCGAAGGGCGAGAGCAAACGGATCAATCACTAGAGACAGCTTTGTTTCTTGATAACAAAGATAGCCTGCCTTGACTTGAATTGAGATAAAGGAAGTATAGGTAGTACATTGATATCGCTCCGCATTGAATTGATAAAAAGCATTACCGGATTGTGGAGGATCAATAGACTCTGCCGTCGATAGACAGAAAGACGCTTCAATTGCCCATAAACTATAGACATTCATTAGCTAGAGTTGGGTGTTTGGGGTTAAGGAAGACCGATCATACGTATTCGAGTTCTCAAGTCTGGGTCTAGTCGAGAGACCATGGCTCTGAGGGACGCGGTCGGCTTCACCTACTTGCTCCTCTGGGTATCCATAGTATCTTGCTTCAAGCAGAAGATTCGAGAAGGAGTGAATTGATTGATCATGGTACGAAGCCCCGAGGGGGAAGCTAAAGCACACTCTTTCACGTTGTCACCCGCCTGTTTCTTAGACCCCTCTTTCCGTTTCCTTCTCGGGACACAAGTTATACGAAAAGCGGTCTTCTTCACAAGCCGAAGAGGTTATTCAGCCGGGGGATCGAAATCCGATCATCTCGTCCGGCGAATGGGAAGTCTTGTCGATATGAATTGATCTTCAACCCAATGACAATGCTTCGATTTCGATCTTGACTTCTTTCTTGGATGCCTGAAGTTTGTGTTCGCATTTCATCAAAGGAAAAGTGGGCTGTACCCACATGAAGAAAAGAGTTGCTCGTGTAAAAGCAATATCTTCTATTTGACTTATCTAGCCGTGTCTTGTCTTGCACATACTCGGCTCGGTGAATGGTTCATCTTCGATTGGCATGGTCCTTTGGATGTAAGAGATCTCGTTTGCTGGCCGGGCCCTTCCATGAGTTTAGATCTCTATGTATGAATCTCTTATGAAATCCCATACTTTTTCTCATTTCAGAACGATCAGCATACTGTGTGACTTCTGCGTGACAGTTCTTGCATTTCGTTTGTTGCTTTGCATGAACATTTAGATATTGGAAAGCGAACTACCTTAATTAGGAATTTCATAGATAGAGAAGGACGGGCAAAAAGAGAGAGACTGACTCCGGATCAATGCTGATTGACGACTGAATAAATAGCCGGAAGCAACAACTGCACGAGAGAGAAAGAGCGGATCCAACTAAGGAAATGCAGTACCTGTTCTGTCGGAGCTAATCATGCAAAGCTAGCGTAGCGCCAGCCGTCGAAGTGAATGAATTCGAAAGAACGAAGAAGTAAGGAAATGAGACGACTCTTTCTTGAACAATTTCATAAGCAGATCTTCCCCTCCACACCAATCACGAGTTTTTTTTTATTCCTCTCGTATATCGTCGTCACGCCCTTAATGATAGGTTTTGAAAAAGATTTTTCATGTCATTCCCATTTAGGTTCGATTCGGATCCCTCTGTTGTTTCCCTTTCCTCCCGAACCTTTTCCTCGAAATGATAAAGAATCTGGTACACTCGAATTGTATTATTTAAGTGCTTATTGCTTGCCAAAAATCCTACTTCTACAATTGGTAGGTCACCGGGTTATTCAAATAAGTCGTGTTTTCTGTGCTTTTCCCATGTTACAACTTCCGTACCAATTCGATCGATCCGGAATGGATCGGTTAAACATTCTATTAGGGAGCCCGGTCTTGACTCTTCTGTGTGGTATTCATTCTCGTTCGGCTCTTGGAATCACATCCAGCAGTGGTTGGAACAGCTCGCAAAATCCAACCACTTCACCTACTTTATTGCCCCCAACCGTTTCCCGTACCTCTATAGAAACAGAAGGGTTTCATGTTCTTTCATCGATTGGGTATTCCTCTCCTTTTGTATCTCTTTATCCAATTTCGGTCTCGATTAGTTCACAAGATTGAATGGCCAAGTCATGGAAAAGCCGTTATTCGATTGTTTTAAAAGAATGTTGAGCCGGGCCCGGGTATGTAAGTTCAGCGATGTACAAACAAGGATTGATTTGACTTCCGCACCTAGGTTGGGGGGTAGGTGAAGGTGGGGAGTTCTATTTAGGAAGAGGAATAGAATCTCATTCATGTGTTCATGCTAACAGAAGAGCGGATCCAATACACATAAGACTTTTTTATCAGGAAATTCCGAATGATGAATTTGGGATGTCATGCCCCACAAGTTAGTTGCCCAAGCGCTCCCTAGGAGGGCAGTCTACCACAAGATAGAGTTTGAGCCTGGAGCCAAAGCCCCAACCCCTCCATTTTAGGTTGAGCTCAGGAAATCATTTCTGGAAGTCATATCGGCCAGATAAGCCTCTGACGGCTCCATATTGATTTTTCCCCAGTTTTCTTTCAGAAGAAGCGGGAGCCATTTTGCATGGAAACTCGGTATCAGCAGAGTCATCTCCTGAGAAAGACTTATTTATTATTTATACAAGATTTCAGAGAACATAGTGAAGCCCTCAAAGCGCTAACAAAGTCGTAAGTAGAGAAGTTTTCCAAAAAGATACCTCGTTTTTCCATTAAGTGTGCGTTGTCTGATGAAGAATAACGGGGGAGCCAACTCAATAACCTAGCGGAGGAACCGTCCGGACTTGAAACAGCGGATGCAACCCTTGCATTTCGTTCTTTTGTTCTTTACTCGATTTTCGCTTTGGCACTCACTTCCTTTGGAATAAGGGCTTTTTTATTCTCTACTCGTTCCTAGCCCTCCTGGTCTTAATTCACTTTAGGTGGTCGGTACCTTCGAACTCCCGTTTCTACCTATGGTGTTGAGTATGCCGAATTACTATTTGAGTATACCGAATTAGTTTAGCTATCTGCTGATCTACCAATTGGGGTCAGTGGTCTTCACCACTCACTGAGTATGTGAAACCTGTTCAACCTACTATAATAAGTTCAAGAACGGATCCTGAAGGAAAAGAAAAAGGGAGCAGATCCGGTTCCGTTGACCATCAAACAGTTTCTTAATTATGTTATGTCAAATGATGGGAAAAAGGAAGGAGTAATCAAAAAAGACTAGAACTACCCGATCCGTTGAAATACGATACGAAGGAAACGGACTTCAATCCCTCATTCTTATTGTTTGTTCTTCTGATCCCCTTGTTTTTCACTCGCTTAATTCGGAAGAGGAAAACGACAGCAGCTAAGCTAAAGTGATAAATAAACAACTGCTCGGAAAGCTTCGGTTTGAGCGTTGGTTTTGATGACAGTGAAGAAAGCTCGCCCAAAAGACGTACGTGGAACCAATGATACAATCAAATATGAGGAGAACTGGGTGCATTGGTAAACGGCTCCGCCATAGCTTGTACGACTTCTGAATCCTATTAATGGCGCTCTCCGAATAAATAAGTAGATACAGGCGGACTACATACACGTGCTCTCCGAGTAGGGAAAGTGAGAAATCTACGGTCTTCCATCCGCGGATGTGACAAATCCAATCCAATTTGGTCTTGTCCCGTGGCTCGGACCCGGTCGCGTAAATGCAGCTACCACTACGACGGGATACTCTAGTTATTTACTCTGTTTCAATCCCTATTTGGCCATTCAACAGTAGCGTACGGCCTTTGGAAAGCATCTCTTCCTAGAGGGGACTCCCGCTTGTGATCTTCTTCCTTGGGTCGGAGAAAGGGCCCCACTTACCAATTGGAAATGGAAATGCCGAATGAATTGAACCAAACTACGGAAACTGTGGTTGAGCTTGCCTGTCATCAACGAAGGATGGTTGTGAAGTTGGTGGAAGAAAGCAAACCAATGAATGCAGCTAGTCACCCCGAAAGGCGAGCCCATGTCTTTTGAGAAACTGACACAACCTGTTGACTTATCTTATATTAAGGGTCCGTCCCAGCCAACAAGGGATTTCTCATAATTTTAGGATGAAACAGCATCATATCTCAGCTTGATTATGAGAGAGATTGAAGTGAAAGAACCCGGTTTCAGAGCAAAGAATGAGGTGAAAGGGCCGACCCATGCGGCCCACTTAGAATGTGCTTTGACTTCCCCAGGTTGTACAATAGCACTATTTTATGGACCCAAGTTCGAAAGGATTAGGGCACTGGATTGAAGAATAGCTCAGTCCGATAGAAACTTAGGTTGGGCTGGCGGAGGGATGAGTGGAGCTTCTGTATGACATGTACTGGTGTTTCATTAGTCCCTTGATCGGGTACCCGAAGCTCGCTTTGAGGAAGCAGTGCCATTTGGTTCTTCCTTCTTTCACGTCCATCCGCGAATGATTTGAGAATTCTTTTCATCACTGTTTGGATCGCAGACTTGACCGTTGTCTATAGGTTATCTTTTGCTTCAACAAAAGACGTACCATGTAGTCAACTTTATCTATGCAATTATTGATTGCAAGCATGATTCATTTCCAGTTCAATTGTGGAATGTCAATGGCCAACAAAGCCCTTTGAACTAGCTTGGCTTGCTTCTTGGAATAACAGCTGCTAGCTCTAATTGATAGTTATTTTCATCAAGATCCCTAGGTCGAACAATGTGCTGCTCTCTAAGTGAACGGCCAGGGGTTGTTATTGGAATGAAATCCACGCTTCATCTATCGTAAAATTATATATGCCACAAATAGAAGTAGAAAGAAATCCTAGCAGTCATTGAATCCAGAGGAAATCGCAATCCAATTACCGTGAGAGCGAATTAACAGAGTCAGTTCAACTAAATGGTAAAAATAAGAATAAAGGAAGGTAACGAAATACTTCATTAACAAGGCCCGTTTAATTAACAATTTGAGCTTAGAACGGCCTTTCCCTATCTCTTGTGGAATCACCCACGAGCCCATGAAAACCGCGCTTTTTCTTTAGATAATTGAGCTTCTAATGGGCTTTCCCTGCCAGGAGACCAGCATTACCTGTAAAGGGTAAGAATCGACAGATTGTCTCAATCCGACTCTACTAAAGAACATGCGCCCCTCGCGGCTTCATCGGCAAATCCAATCCAATCGACCTTCCTCTTGATATTTTGATACAACTTTGTGCCTGCTCGGCTTCCCCCGTAACGTGGCCAAAGCCTTGTTGCTATTTACTTCTTCGCATGGCTAGGAATTCCAGGTTGAAATAGGCGTACGTAACAACAATGAAGTCAATATCATATGGGATCGGATCGCGTCATTCATAATGTTCCATTGTATCCGATCCTGTGAAGTTAGACTTGGTATCATAGCTGGTGCGGATCCGTTTAGAGCTTAAAAGTTACCTCATACAGCACCTGGGTCGTCCATGTACGATCACTGCTTTCGCAATAAAGGCACGGGTTAATTTATATTATCGAGCGAAAGGATCTCTTAGAGTCAAAGGAAGGGAGTGAAATCACTAAGCAAACCGTGCCCTCAAATCGCCTATTCCAACAAATCGAATTCCAAAGCTCAGCTTAACGGTGACCACGGGACCGATCCCTACTAACTAGTTTGCTGCTGCCGAGGACCCTTTTTTAAGGGAATCTCGTAGTAGATGTTGTCGATAAAAGATCAAGATGAATGGGTCAGGCTGATCGGTTACCTACGGGACGAGGAACATCGGTATCAGTCTATCCTCAACAGAGACGTGCAATTGAACACTTTGCCCTTGACTTGAATGAAGCAAAGGAAAAGAAAAGGGAAGAGTGCAGTCCCCCAGAGGTCGGGGATAGTTTGATTCCTAGGACTGTAAAAAAAAATACGAACACCTGACATAAAGATTTCTATTGGATCATGCCAAAGGCTTCTTTATACAACTTTCTTCAGATCAGCAAATCAATGGAAGAGGGTCAGAGGAAGAAGGACAAGGAAGCCATCACTTCAGGGTTTGATAGTTCTCATCACCATGTGGAGATCCGCCCTGCCCTTCAATTCCGAAGTGGTTGGATTCGTTCTTATTCCTCAATATGGGTAGCAGGTAATCAAAGATAAGAATGCTAACACAGATTGCGCATTTTTAGCAATAAAGGAGGAGTGACTATGGCTTTGAGCCGCCAGGAAACACTTCATAGTCCGTTTTTTATCGCTCGGCGCAAGCACATACTTTTTCTTTTCTTTAGCTGGAACCATGGAATTCTCACGTAATACTTAATAAGACAGATCTAGCTGAGGATACAGAAGCCAGTCCATTGAAGCTAAAGATCGTACGAGGGGCACATAGCTGGCATGAAACTTTCTCTTTTCGATACCCAGTTTTTGTTTGGTCTGATCCTGCGGCTCGAGATAACGGTACTTCTAAAAGATTCGTTTCGTTGAGACATTCTCGATCGAGAAATGCGATAGGAGCCTATGTGTTTCACGGACAGCCGGCCAATAGGGGAAGGTTGTGATTCCGGCGAACCGACCGCTTTAAGAACGTGATTGTCTCACTCAGTTATCAATTGACAAAGATGACCCATTCTTTTGCGCCCTTTCACTTGTATTCTTGGCTGTATTGGGTGTTCTTATATTTATGAAACAGATCTGTCTTTCTTCTCAGCAAGAATAGCTGCTTTTCTTTGAGTCAAGGTCATTCTTTCATCAGAGTCATCACTATCTATGATCTCCACTGCAGCTTTCTGACTGCTGCTTCCCTCTCTAGATTTAGCCTGGGCAGTCTCTTGTTGAGTCTTTTCAGATACTGCATTTTGCAGCTGCCTCCTGTGCTTCCCTTTGAGCAGTTTCAGCCTCAGCCTGCTGTTTTGCTGCTCTCTTCTTCCCTTTTCTTGGCCTGTTCTGCTTCCAGTTTTTCTCTCTGAACCTGAGCTTTATACTCTGCCATCAGCCTTTGTTCCTTTTCTCTTTCTTCTCTGATAAGCCTTCTTTTCTCAGCATTTTTCTTTTCTTCAGCACTCCTCTTAGGATTGACTGGTCTTTTTGGGGCTGTAGACTAGAAGATTCAGCTTTCTTTCCTTTCCCTTTGAAGATGAAGCAGACTTTGAGGGTTTCCTCCTCTTTGGCGGTGGCATGTCTGGATCAGAGTCATTGAACAAAATGTCATCAAGCGCCACATAGCACTTTATGCCATAATATAGAAAGGCATAAGTTTTAGGAAAACAGAAGCATCATATCTTTTTCTTTTCACTTCCGCTGCATCGTCCGGACATCAGAAATAGCTGC
>JAUUTY010001516.1:25000-27500 GCA_030979885.1 Lolium multiflorum
AATGTCTCAACGAAACGAATCTTTTAGAAGTACCGTTATCTCGAGCCGCAGGATCAGACCAAATAAAAACCGGGTATCGAAACGTTGGTGCTCTTCTTCATCTAGCTTCATCGGACTGCATGCTCAGCCAGAGATCTGTCTTATATTACGTGAGAATTTACCTGCAAAGAAAGAAAAGTATTTGGCGCCGAACATGAAGTGCTCTGGTGGCTCAAAAGTCATTAGTCACCCTTTGTGGCCTGTGCTGTTACCTTATCTGATTACCTACATCTACATTGAATCAACTAAATTCAATATGCGATGAGAATTGATCAAACCCCGAGTGATGGTTTCCTTGTCCTCTTCCTCTGACTCCATTGATTTAGATCTCAGCCGGCAGTACTGCACGGATCCAAGGTTCCTGCGCGGTGTTCCATAGTCCTACACTCTTCCTTGCTTCATTCGTCAAGGGCACCAGAATGCCTCGTTGAGGATAGACTGATGCTATAATCGATCAGCCATCCTGACTATCGACAACACTCACGAGGTCCTCGGCGCAGCAAATAGTAGGGATCGGTCCCGGTCACCGTTGTTGAAGAATTCGATTTCGGTTTAGTGATTTCCATCTCTTCCTCTAGCACCTTTCGCTCGATAACAATTCAACCTCGCGCACAGAAAGCAGCGAATGGATCTAGAGGTAACTTTCAACGGATCCGCATTCACAGTGATATTCAGTCATCGGAACATTATGAATGACGCGATCCGATAAGGATATTGACTTTCCAGTTAAATTGTACGCTGGAATTTTGAAATAGCGGAAGAAGTAAATAGCACATTTTGGCCACGGAGCATGATCACAAAAGTGTAACGTGATGATTTTGTGATGAAGGAGGGGATTATGTTCTGAAAAACTTTCATTGTAAATTTATTTTATGTAATGCTGGCAGGGAAAGTTTATTAGCTCACATGTCCAAGAAGTCTTGGCCGATTTATTGGGGAGAGATAAAATTCAAGTTTCAAATGGTTATTAAAAACGGCAAGTTAACGAAATACTTCATTAACAAGGCCCGTTTAATTAACAATTTGAGCTTAGAACGGCCTTTCCCTATCTCTTGTGGAATCACCCACGAGCCCATGAAAACCGCGCTTTTTCTTTAGATAATTGAGCTTCTAATGGGCTTTCCCTGCCAGGAGACCAGCATTACCTGTAAAGGGTAAGAATCGACAGATTGTCTCAATCCGACTCTACTAAAGAACATGCGCCCCTCGCGGCTTCATCGGCAAATCCAATCCAATCGACCTTCCTCTTGATATTTTGATACAACTTTGTGCCTGCTCGGCTTCCCCCGTAACGTGGCCAAAGCCTTGTTGCTATTTACTTCTTCGCATGGCTAGGAATTCCAGGTTGAAATAGGCGTACGTAACAACAATGAAGTCAATATCATATGGGATCGGATCGCGTCATTCATAATGTTCCATTGTATCCGATCCTGTGAAGTTAGACTTGGTATCATAGCTGGTGCGGATCCGTTTAGAGCTTAAAAGTTACCTCATACAGCACCTGGGTCGTCCATGTACGATCACTGCTTTCGCAATAAAGGCACGGGTTAATTTATATTATCGAGCGAAAGGATCTCTTAGAGTCAAAGGAAGGGAGTGAAATCACTAAGCAAACCGTGCCCTCAAATCGCCTATTCCAACAAATCGAATTCCAAAGCTCAGCTTAACGGTGACCACGGGACCGATCCCTACTAACTAGTTTGCTGCTGCCGAGGACCCTTTTTTAAGGGAATCTCGTAGTAGATGTTGTCGATAAAAGATCAAGATGAATGGGTCAGGCTGATCGGTTACCTACGGGACGAGGAACATCGGTATCAGTCTATCCTCAACAGAGACGTGCAATTGAACACTTTGCCCTTGACTTGAATGAAGCAAAGGAAAAGAAAAGGGAAGAGTGCAGTCCCCCAGAGGTCGGGGATAGTTTGATTCCTAGGACTGTAAAAAAAAATACGAACACCTGACATAAAGATTTCTATTGGATCATGCCAAAGGCTTCTTTATACAACTTTCTTCAGATCAGCAAATCAATGGAAGAGGGTCAGAGGAAGAAGGACAAGGAAGCCATCACTTCAGGGTTTGATAGTTCTCATCACCATGTGGAGATCCGCCCTGCCCTTCAATTCCGAAGTGGTTGGATTCGTTCTTATTCCTCAATATGGGTAGCAGGTAATCAAAGATAAGAATGCTAACACAGATTGCGCATTTTTAGCAATAAAGGAGGAGTGACTATGGCTTTGAGCCGCCAGGAAACACTTCATAGTCCGTTTTTTATCGCTCGGCGCAAGCACATACTTTTTCTTTTCTTTAGCTGGAACCATGGAATTCTCACGTAATACTTAATAAGACAGATCTAGCTGAGGATACAGAAGCCAGTCCATTGAAGCTAAAGATCGTACGAGGGGCACATAGCTGGCATGAAACTTTCTCTTTTCGATACCCAGTTTTTGTTTGGTCTGATCCT
>JAUUTY010001516.1:32500-35052 GCA_030979885.1 Lolium multiflorum
GAACAGCTTAAGAAGAAATAAGGTACCGACGAGTCTCTTTGCTAAGCTTTTCAATATGTTCGTGGAGACAAATCAGCTCAAGATCAAAGGAAGGTGCCTCGCGTGGTGCCAATATCAGTTAGTTCGACTTCATGACTACCTTAGTTCCAACTGAGGGCCAAGGGAAGCGAAACCTTTGTTCTAAAGTAGCTATCGACCGCAAGGGCTGCGGCACCGATCGCGAAGTACCCACCTCCGAAACCCAACCCTGTTAACCGTCAAGCTTCAATCAATGCGTTCTCCAGTATTAGCTATATTCTCGGTTTCATCGTAGGAATAAGATGTCAGAATTGGATCAAATTGTACAAGTAGGTCAGACCGAACACTTTAGAAATCTGGATTTGACACAAAACACCTCTCTTGATACTCATATCGAGAATATGAAATGAACAGCTTTCCTATTTCGCTATCTTGCTTGGATAGCTTAGGCTTTTCCTTCCTCATTCACCAATCTATCTCAGTAGGGAAAAGAGGAGTTATGGTATAGAGAATACCGACCTACTGGATGCATTGATTAGGGACAAAGACCTGGTATTTCAAGTCAAGCTTAGGCGAAGAGGTCCTTGAACCGCAATCGATGGAAAAGATCGAATTGGAGTGGAGTGTCTGTCGGCAGTAAGGCTAAGCCATCTGCCTCGCTCTCTATCTGGTAGTATATGCTCTGATCGAGGCCCTATTCTTATTATGATGATTTGGATATTGAATTGCCTTTGACTGATTCATCTTACCATTTTACTATAGTTTTTATCCTTTAACATGAGCGGAATTGGTGTACTTGACCAGTAGTGAACTCTCAGTTGTGTTCGATAGTCGGTTACGAGTTCCCATATCTTACGCAACCTTACCTTTTCTTACTATGGGCCAAA
This sequence comes from Lolium multiflorum, assembly GCA_030979885.1. Classification (NCBI taxonomy): domain Eukaryota; kingdom Viridiplantae; phylum Streptophyta; class Magnoliopsida; order Poales; family Poaceae; genus Lolium; species Lolium multiflorum. The sequence continues at coordinate 33,406 of JAUUTY010001516.1, forward strand.
TTGCGGAGGAAAGCAGAATCACTGTTTTTCGTAGAACTCACTTTTGCTACTGGAGAGTACCTTCCACCAGGTCAGAGCCATGGATCCAAAGCCTACTAGTTAGCTTTGAAGGTTTAGGCTTGAGAGAAATCTTGAACTGAACAGAGCACTCCCGCCTATTGATCTTACGGCACCCTTATCTTTTGTTGGACTCTCAGGTTCACGCCAACCTAAAACGAAAACAGGGGAAAGAAGGTAAATAAGAAAATCCTAGAGTTCATAGGGATCCACCACATAGTAACGAGGCCACGGTTCAAGCAAGTACTAATGTCGAGTCAAGACACAAGCGGCTAACTTCCTCCAATTTGGAGAAATGGAAATAGAAGCTCTCGAACCTACCTATTCCGAAGTAAGTTTAGGATCAATAACCAAGCTAGCTGTCTATTGAAAAGAGACCCGATCCTTTTGGTTGACTGAATGAAGAAGAGGAAATTGAGAAAAAGTACTACTTTGCCACTAGGGGAGATCAAAAAGTGCAGAACTGGGATGCCGAAAATAGGCATTTTCAAAGCATAATTCGATTTTATGTACTTTTGGCCTATGGTGGCATAACTTTTTTCTTGTTTTTGGTCCGTTTTTCGACTGCTTACTAAGGCAAAAGTCAAGTTCTATCTCGCCTAGTGGCAAAAGTCATGATTTTGCATTTGCCTTCTAAAAAGCGGTTTTTGCGGCTCCATTTTCCGATCAGTTCTATCCCGCCTAGTGGCAAAAGTAGTCAATTTGAGATTTCCCTCTAAATTAGCGATTTTTCAGCCTCCATTTTCTGAGAACTTCTATCTCGCCATGGGCGAAACCTAGCAAAATGGAGAAATTCTGCAGTATTGGGTTCTTCTTCTGCTTTCACCGCAGGATTGGCTTAATCTTTCCTTTCACTCTACAAAGCTATATCTTTGATTCCGGTTACTGCGTTCTGTTAGCTACTCAATAACAGGCTTTGTGTTGCTTCGCGCTCATAGCTACACCACTCAATATGCTTGAACGGCCTACTGGTGGCCCATAAATCATAGGTTAAGGCTCAGGCTTGCTATTGACTGATAAATAAAGGCTTAAGGCTCTCAAACAATAGAATAAAACAAAGCATAAGGATTGCTTTCACTCTACAAAGGCATACCTAGCTTCTTTGCCGACTCTACTTGGCATCGTATTAAGCAGGAAAGAGCTAAAAGGCTGAATGCAATGCAATGATGGGAAGAAGCATCATTGAGGAATGGGAGCTTAAGCCAGACCTAGGAGATCACAGCTGGGTATTGAGCAGCCAAGCATGCGAAGCAAGCGCTTTAATGAAATCCTGCGGTGAAACCGACAGATAACCTTAAGATAAGTAGGCCGTGAAACCAGTTCATTGTTTTATTAGGTAGATGCTGGATAACCGAAATCATAGCTGAAGGAAATAGAACGCATGGAGGAACCTTAATCAATGGAGAAGTCAATAGTTATTGATAAGCTGATGAATGGCACAAGGATGGTATTGACTTCTTATCTGGGATATCCATACTACCTACTGCCTATTGTGACCATGAACTGAAGAGGGATCTACTACGATGTGATGATATGGTTGAATTCTACCTTATACACAGACAGAGATGAAATTCTACATGAAGTTGTGTT